>CAEGAE010016282.1:0-13962 GCA_903067095.1 Girardinus metallicus
AGGTGTTTTTTTGTGTTTTTTTTCCCCCCTCCACCCACCCACCACATCCCCCCTCCCCCCCCCCCCTGCCGCCCCCCCCCCCCCCCCCCAACCCCCCCCGCCCCCCAGCCCCTCCACCATCACCGCCGCCGCCAAACTGGAATATTGAGCAGGTATTTGCAAAAGGTGCTTCAGGGCACGGAGTGCGAGGGATTGGGGTGGGGTGGCTAGGAAGAGGAGAGGTGATGGGGTGGAGGGAGTGGAGGAGGAAGAGGGGTTTGGGGGAGAGTAGGGGGGTTGTGGGGAGGAGGAAGAGATTATCTGGGCCCTTCATCAGCAGTTCAGCCTCACACCTCCTCCTCTCCTCCTGCTCCTGCCCATCATGGAGCCCTGAGGGCCCGGGGAGGCGGCCTTGTGCCTCGCAGCCATGCAACCTCTTTATCACTCTAATCTGTTAATTGTAGGCGCTCAATTGGCACATGGTGGCTTTTTATTAGAGCCTCCCAACATTGACTAGACTGAGAATGTAGAAAGGCTGGTGTGACTCTTATCTTTGCTTTTTTTTTTTTTCTGTGCCCTGTCTTTAACTCGCTGAAAACAGACGTGCACAATGCTTCATTTACAGAATTCTCTACAAAGACAGACAGAGAAATTCACCATTCAGACTTTTACTGACCTATGCGAATTATCGGGTTTCTTTGAGCTCTGAATTTCAGGTTCTGATTTTATTCGATACTTGTTCTTGTTTTTGAAGAGGAAAAAGAGAGGAGAGAAAGACAGAAAACTTAGGTTTCATGTTATTTGACATGAGCTACAGTTCTGAAATCTCCAGAAGATTAGAGAACCAGATTCTCCCAACAGATATTCATTCCTGAAAGGTGCATCCCAGAACATGCTCCTGGTTGGTGTATTTAAAGACTTAAAATGATGGGAATTCTGCCATTAGATGGGTTTGAACAGAAGGAAAAGAAATCGAATCTCTCCAGAGCCGATCGTGTAAAAATTGGCCGATTCCCCATCTCTGGCTGTTTGACTGGTGCATCTCAAATTGAAACTGAAGTAAACTTGTAACTGCAGTACTGACAAAAAAAAAAGAAACATTTTTCCCTTATCAGTTGTTACTTCAGCCATAAAATAACACAAATATCTACAAACACATTTAAAAACGTGGCCCTTTTCCATTGTCGAGCCCCGATGCATCTGCTTCTCTACGTCTTGGGCCCTGGAAGTCTTCACCTTACGACAGGGTGAATGAACGCTGAGATTCATCAGCAGATCTGATCTCAGGTATCCTGCCCGCCACTTCAGATGTTTTAGTGCGGCTGGTTTCAAGGAGCTGATTCCCCAACTCTAAGGAGACGCTGAGGAGCTTCAAGTCCTGTCCCTCCCTCCCAACTCATCATCCTGTCTGGACATGTCCTTAACTGACTGATCCACATTCAGTCTATCTAAAAGAAGAAGAACAAAAAATCAAAGAGGGCGGGGATTTCACAAGCAGTCCAGGTGACACATTCACACACTGTCTGTGCTTTCTGTACCCCAAACAATGACTGTTTGTTGTCAAAAGACTGATTAGGAGGGGGGGGGGGGTAGAGAAAAACTCTTCTGACTTTCCCATACGTGAACAAAAAGGCTAACAGCAGGGAAATTCAGATAAGTGACTGAGTTTTCGCAGACATTGATCGCAATATCAGCATTCTACCAAAGGCGTGTGTCGAAGGGCCGTGACTAATTCATGGAACAGTCAAATTTTGCGCCTCTAAAGGAGAGCACAATCTTTTATTCAAATGTGTGAAATATTTCCATTTATTAAAAGACAATGAAGTCGCTTGCAAAAGAGTCGACATTAAAAATGGGAAATTTGCATGTTCGTGCGGGGGTCACAACTCCGAGGTCCATTTTACTCGTCGCCCGGGTTCAGAGGGAGAGCTCAGTAATTGATGCTTCCAAATGTTTGATGTTGAAGTGACGAAGTGGGGGCGAGGTTATAATTTCATCAAAGTTTTGCCTCGTGAATTCCACTGAGAAATGCGGGCCTACAACTTGGTGACAGAACAACGGACTGAGCGATTTATGGCCGGCTATTAACAAGTCCTGCTTTCAGGCCCCCGTACTGCAAACAGGTGTTTTACGAGTCCGCCCCCGCGCTGACACATGTCCTGCTGTTTATTTCAGCGTTTCCACTCCATTTCTGAACCTGGCAAAGGGTTAAAAAAATTAAATACCAGAAGGGATGACAGCTTTAACTTAGGGAGCCTACGTGCGTTCCTGGCTTGTTTTACGTCGCCCTGTTAAAAGTATTCCAACCGTTTGAACTTTTGCACCTTTTTGTCATGCTGCAAAAACAGACGTCTTTGGGTTTTAATAAAATTTTGCGTGACAGACAAAAACAATATAGGTTTGACAGAAAAAAATAGATGCATATACAGATCTGGAAAAAGTTAAGAGACCACTGCATGGAACCCCAATGAAAACCTCCTGGTTATTCCACCAAAATATTTCCGAATTCTTCCTCAGTTAAAACATTAGCGTTGTTGTTCCTAAATGATCATGAACTTGTCTTCTTTGCATTATTTGAGGTCTGGAAGCGCTGCACCTTTTTTTTTGTCATTTTGACCATTTCTCATTTTCTGTAAGTAAATGCAAAATTTTTGCTTGGGATTTCGGAGACATGTTGTCAGCAGTTCGTAGAGTAAAAGCACAATGTTCATTTTGCTCAACTATTCACAGACACAAAGTAAAATCAGAGAAACTGATCATTTTAAGTGGTCTCTTGATTTTTTTACTTTTTTTTCCAGAGCTGTATGTGTCCCTTTACTCCCCTTTTGACACCCTTAATACCTGTGATGTACTCCCCAAATCTGGCCTTTAAGAAGAAATTCAAAGTTCAGCATGATAACAACAGTAAAAAAATATAGCCAGAGTTACAATTAAATGGTTTAAAGGTCTGACACCTGCAATTCCAATAACACACATTGACGTAGACAGTTAAAGTATGTCGAACGGTAAAAAAACAGAAAGAGAAAAGAGTGAGGGAAACCTACAAATAGAGTGAAGAATAGAGGTCTTTGGAGATAAGTAATGAAAATACGTCATGTTGAAGCCCGTCACTGTTCTATGTCTTCTTCACAGTAGGTAGTGTTAGAAACAGAAGAATTAATGGGCAATATTGAAATTTCAATAAATGGCATTATAGGCTTCCCTCTGCCTCAGCTGCAACAGTGCAAATTGATTTACACATAAACACGTCAGGCTCACCATCATTAACACAGCACTTATGCCACCAACAAAGCCACCCAGTGTCCTGGGCTGCTTCGCGTTTCCTTCTTGCGTTATCACTCATGTCAAATTTGCCAATTTAAGCGTGATGAGAAAAAAAACAACAACAAAAAAAAAAAACGGGAGAATAAAAGCATCATGATGACAAATTGAATTTAGGCTGAATTTGTCCAACATATTTAATTTTTCACAGCGAGGAAGGACTTTTGGCTGCCAGCTTCAATACAGTCTTTGTTTGAGAAGGTTGAGCTTGTTGCTTGGAATTTTATTTTGTGCTTAAAATATAAATTTGTCTTTTTGCTCATTTTTACTCTGAGTCCCTCTTTGAGAATGTGACGATCTGGTCTTTAAGCAGTTCTCGTTAAACTCTGTCTCATGTCTACGTCGGAGGTTGTGCTCCAGCAAAGTGGAACAATTTTGTGGCCTGGTCACAAGGACCCCATGCGGTAGACAACACTGGGTACAACACAGAGCTAAACATGGCATGAATCTGGCTATTTTGGGTCAAGCTGAAAAATCCTTCAAACGTTTTTTTTTTTTTTTTCCCCTCTCTCAATCTACCACATCTGCTCAGTCTGCATTGAAGAGATTTGTCTTTAATTTTAGGAGTTAAGTGTAGATTCAAGGTTCATTTGCTGCTGCGTATTTTTAGTTTTGCTTGGGTGACTCAGGGAAGTAAATAAAAACACACTCGCAGGAAATACGTAAAGAAATATCTGCACGCGAAAACCGGTCGTAAACATGAAGACTCAGGAGGAGTTTTTATTATATTTCCTCTTTTTTTTGTTCTTTCCTCAGAATCTCTGGGGGCGGGGTGGGGAGGGGGGAAGTAAAGAAAAAGAGAGGCTGAATCTAAAGCGTTTCCTGAATGGATTCGTTTTCAGGTTGTGGCAGAAGATGGGGAGCGACTTTGCCGTCCTGCACATCCTGAAGCTAATCTAATTCCCTTAGAGGAATGTCTGCAGGCCAATGCTTACAAGGTGTGAGAGCAAGGCTTGTAAACAAAAAAACTCTTGAGGGTTTTAATTAGAAACTGACTCATATATGTTATACCATTTTGAAAAGCTTAATATAACCTAAAATTGCTACCTTAGTAATGTCAGCAAATTGCAGAGCTTTCAAAGTTAAGTCTGCGTGGGTCTTAAAAAGGTTTGAAGAACCCATCAAGTCTTTTTTTTTTTTTTTAAGACCACACAGTGCCTGCAGAAGTATTCACTCCTTAAGATTTTTTTTTTTTTTTTTGCATTTTGCCATGTTGCATATAATTTATTGTTACTTATTGTTATCAACCAAAACGATTTGTATCTTTGATAAGAATCGAGAAGAAAATTATGTCTGGTTTTCAAAATTCTTTATAAAAAAAAATTAGGAAAGTAGGACTTCCAGTTTTACTTAACACCCTTTAGTTAGATAATCTTAAATAAAAATCTCCTAGTTGGTAAAATGAGTCCACCTGCAGACTCGAGAGTTTGTAAAGCAACCATTTGTAGTTATCACAGCCACAAATCTTTTGGTGAGTGTCTCCATCAGCTTTGTAGATCTTTTTGAGGAGGACATGCTAACACATAATTACATTTTGACCTAATCCATCCAGTGTTGTTTTGGCTAAACGTTAAGGATCAAGTTCCTGTTGGAAGGTGGCGTTTATAGCAGGCTTTTTAAGATTTTCGTACAGGATGCCTTCATGTTTGGTCAAGCTTCCCATCGATGCTGACCAGCAGAAGAAGTGTATATCCACACAATGATGTTACCACTTCCATATTTCCCAGTGAGAATGTATGTTTTAGTGTTGGCTTTCTGGCACACATAGCATTTTCCACAAATTTTGTCTCACTTAACCAAAGGGTCCTTCTTACTCATTTGCTGAGTCCCCTACCCAGCATGTGGCAACCACAGATTGGTCTTTTTAAGGCTTCTCTTGAACAACTGATAAAAATTGTCTTCTTTTCTCTCTTTTATAAGGTTAGACTTGTTGAGCACATGTCTACTAGTTAGCCTTTTAACGAGTTTTCCCACCAGCGACTCAACTCTTTGCACCTTCCCCCCCCCCCAACGCCAGCTTGATCCTCTTTGCGTCTCCTCTGGTTAGTGCTTTTTCTCGCTCAATCTCCCGGTTTTATTTGTAAAATTAAATAAAATAAGCCATCCACCTGATGTATTAGTCTGTCATTTATGATCCCCATGAAAAGCAAAGAAGATTGCGGTTCATAGCATGAACTATGTGGAAACTACAGGAGTGTGAATACTTTTGGAAGGCACCTTTGGTCATTTCTGTGTCCTCTTTTGCTGGATAAAATCTGTGTCTTTGTAGAAGCACGCAAAAGACCTCCAATGAGTGAGAGTTCTCTGTTGGATTTTATTGGTCCTTTTTTTTGTGATGAATACTGAATACTGTAATGCAGTATTGAGAAACTGCAAAGAGAACTTAACCACAGCTCTGTGCATGCCTCAAACTGTGACTAACTGTGCGGTGAAGCATTAGCCATTTCCTGTCCAGCTCATGGCTTTTGTCGTCGGTGGTCCAACACTGCAGTGGACTGAGCGGGCCACACTCCAGACTGCACTTCAGCTAAACAGCTTTTATTGGGTGACTTTTCGCCAGGCTAAATGGGGGATACATTTTATTCATGGTGTTTAGGGAGAGCCCGAGGTGTGCACGGACCAGCGTGTAAGTGGAAAGGCTTTGCAACTTAAAGGAGTGCTTACCTTCCGGCACTTTTTTATTACAACTACTGTTTACATCTCCCAATACATCCTAAGTATTTCCATTATTAAGTTTGGACAAATCATTTGCCTGGGGTTCATGGTAGTATGCCATTGAAACATGATCCTACTGTTGATCTTATTACTGCCAAACCAAACAAGCAGAAATCAATTTCAGCAGGAAAGGTAAAGGAAGAAGGGGGAGAAAAAAGAGGAGGAAATTAGATCAAAACGATCGGGGGTGATGTTTGCAGCTCTGGGTGCAGCAGAGAGGTGGGCCTAAGAGGAATATGTGCCACGAGTATTTGCTCATTGCCAAAACAAGTCAGCAAAGAGTGACTGGTGATTTTCACACCACCAAAATATGATGCCTTTCTGCAAAACTACTCACCTCCACCTCCTGCCCTGGAGGTGAAATGACCCAACTTGGAAGGGAATTCTTTCTCTTTCTGCTCTAATACTCAGATCATACTATGAGAAAGTAAGGTCCAGGTGCTTTGGTAGTAACAATGCCTAAATTCTGATTGAAGTGAAGTAGATTTTTATCTCACAGGTCAACTTATTTTACTGTTGCTCAAAACAGAAAAGTGGTCTCTCAATATTGGATATTTTGCATCATCCATCCATCCATTTTCCGTACACCCTTGTCCCTAGTGGGGTTGGGAGGGCTGCTGGTGCCTAGCTCCAGCCAACGTTATCTTGCATCAATTAAGTAAAAAAAAGCTAAAATATGGGTAAAAATCTTTGCCCATATTTTATATAAAACAAGTCCTAAATGTCTAAGGCATGACTTTCGAAGTTGAACATTCTTCTTTCAAGATAATATTCACACGTTGAAGGAAAGACACGGAGGAATTCTGATGCTCACACTGGCACCAGGCCGCACAAAAGCCAATAAAACAACAGCCACTCTTTCTCGGCTGCATATTGCTCCAATGGGTGGCATGGAGAGCAACAGAAAGAAGCACAGGCTGTAAATGTTACTAATACCATCTGAGTGATGTCATGGAAACCTTCCATGTTTTTCTGTTTTTACCAGCACCTACTCCACAACCGTCTCTTCTCTTCGCTCTTCCCCCTTTATTCATAAGATAATGGAAATTTCATAAATAAATCTACTAAATAAACACACCGTGTGTTTGTGAGGAAATATGCACATATACCCCAATTTAAGTTCATGCCAGATTATGAATACTAGCAAATAAAAATACATATGCGTTCAGGCTGATAAACCCTCCACACATTTAAACTCTGAAATAGGTTTGTTTATTATTTTTTTTTTTTTAACATATCAATTAGCGGATGCTCATTAGTGATTTATGTCTCATGTTTTAATAAATGACTAGCCTTGGATGAAGATTAAATATGCATTTTGTGGGGAAGAAAATGTGAAAAAAATCATATACATGTATTTGTATTGCGTTGGAACATGCACAACTTGCTCTGAACGCCGCACATACATATTGCAAATATGTTAATTAGTCAGCCACTTTGGAGAAAGAAGGAACAAAACGTACAGGATAAAAAACAATGAATTATTCTCATGAAAAATGCAAGATTGCCAAATTATGTGGGGGAAGAATCATCAATTGCAAAACAGCTTTTTGGATTCAAAGAGAGAAGAACTGCTGGGAGGAGATGGAATTCTATTTTGTATGTTTTTTTTTTTTTTCCTTTTATATCAAGTTTCACCAACGCCGGCCAATCGCGCTAAATGGTTAAGACTGTCCAGAGCTTACGGGAACTCTGACTCTGCATGTCAGAGAAAATGTTCTTAAAATTATAAAATTTAACCGTCAAAATACCACTTACATGTCAGATTTACTACCACGGATAGATTAGATAGCATGGAAAGCATTGCTAGAATGCTGCAGATCATGTACATAAAACTGCAAAGCTGAGAGCAATTAAATACAAAAATGCTGCAATTGCATGAGCACAATGGCTTAAGTTCAGAAAGAGAGACATAAAACAGGGGAAACAGTAATTACAGAAAAATTCAGAGGACAAGACATCTGCCTTTGGTTCTACTACGTTGACTTAAATGGTGTTCCAAGCCTTCGTACAGCAGATAAACTATGCAATGGAAAGTGATCCTTTATAGCCGTGGAGAGGTTGCTTGTTTTCCTGATGGAGACCTAATGTCTGAGTACGATAACATATTTCGCCGAATTTGCTTTGCTTTGCCGTGCCGCAACCCTTACTTGTTTAAACGTGCAAAACTCGGAGCTGTCAATTAAAGCGATGGCATGCACTGCCAGATAAACGAATCAGTCTGAAAAACTCAACCGCGTTCACACCAGATCCAAGCATACCTTTAATTTGTGACAGCACATATTTTTTACTCCATCAAAAGTGCAATAAAACATAGCAGCAACTTGTCAAGCTAATATATCTCTCTCTATGTTCCAGTCAAAGCATATTTGTCTTGAAACTTTAAAAGAACAGCTGCGTTTCATCAAACAGGAGCTTGGCCTTAAAACGGCACTCTCACCGCTCCTTTACGAGTCGCAAATCTGAAGAAAAGACAGCATGTCTTTGATGTCAGACACAACTCCAACAGCAAACATAATACTGTCTGCAAAGTGTGAATATTTGTAACTTTTTTTTTTTTTTTTTTTTTTTTACCCTTCCGTCACTCGTTTTTTTGCCTGCCTTGCTGTCTGCCTGTGTTGTTTTGAAGTGGTGAATAGATTTAAAAGATGCAGGATGACAAGACAAAGAGCCGGGGAATAGCCCCCGGGCTACTTGTGCTTTAAGTCATGCCATTTCCTTGCATGGCAGGCAGCCCTAAATAAGTTACTTATAAGCATTTATTGATGCACAAGTGTGGCATCTGTTCCTAGGCTGCCGTTCTGAATGTAATTAGCTCAAAACCTTGCGCACTTCAATCAAGCGACACATTTAGAATCCCCTTCTCTCCCCTTCCACCCCCATCAATGTTTCTTCCTCATTTCCCTCTTCCAGTCCCTCACGGTTGGGTGTTTTACTCATTCACACTGCGTGGAATCCTCCATGTTCAGTAATTACCACACAATAACCTCCATCATCATTGTCATTATCCTCTCTTACAGTCTACCAACATTTTGTGGGGATTGCTTAACTCAACTGAGCCAGTGAGGTGCTTCTCCGCTGTGGGGGCCTCGTTTTGATGACGTCATTACGGACACTAATAATCAAAGCGGCTGCGAATGTAGCTGCTGGTGCGGGCGTGAACAATTTTGAAGAGCCAGACTTGAAAGAAAGAAACCCTGAAATTCTTTTAATAGGGCTTGTTTGACTGCGTGTATAAATGGCATTGCTGCCTCGTGTGCATGCATCCTGTCTGTCGGGGTGCTTGTGTGTGTGTGTTTGTCTCTATGTGTCCGTGGATGTACTTAGGCACGGCGCAAAGAGGAATTAAATTTGATTAATTTCTGACGGATTTTTCAAAATACAAACTATTCATTTTGTTATGGAGAACACAAGAGAAGGTTTAAACCTAGCCCTGGGGTACAGTCTTTGTCTTGACTCTCCTTTGATATTACTGAGGTCTTTTTATTGAGCGCTTGACATGATAGAAAAAGCGAATGGTGGATTGAATGGCCTTCTTTTGCAGCACCCAGTAAATGCCATGTGCCATTAACAATGCTGCACTGGGGGTACATAAACCATTAATATAACCTTTATGACCATGGCGTCTAACTGAGCATGTCTCCCGTCGCACGACTCTTCTTTTGATGGACATGTTCGCTGAGGCCCTCCTCACAGTACCACTAAAAAAGAATTTAATTGCACCAAACAGATGAGATGACAGACATTAGCTTTTTAAAGGCTCTTGTAAAATGAGGAGACATGAGAGCTAGTACACTTATCTCTTACAATCTGCAAGCTAATAATAAAAAAAAAAAACTCGCTTAAGGAAGAAAAAAAAAATACTGCTTGCTGTTTCTGTATTGTCCAACAAAGCTGCAACCAGTCGCAATGAGCCTACGACCTGCTGTGTGGGTTTAATTGAGGGAACAAGACGAGTGCCTCTTTACAGGCCAGGGGTGTGGAGAGGGTGGAGAGTGACAGGCAATCTGTCACAAGAAGAGTGGGCCCAGTATTGAGACCTGTGGGGTGCCGCAGACCTTCGGCCACTCAGGCAGGACCCAGGCCATTGATCATCACTAGGATCCTATCGAGGAAGGATGGCGTCTGAAGCAGGCATCCGTGGAACAATGCTCCATAGTTTGGCTGATGCGCTTAAGCAGCTGGGTATCAGTGCCTTTGGTAGAAGCGCTAGACTCCCTCCATGCGACCCACAAAGCATTGTCTGTTTCACCCCTCAGACAGAAAAGGTGGTTTTCTGTGTGAGGGGCTGGACCCACAGTCATGTGGTGGCTTTCCCCCTCTCTTCGCCAATAGTCCCCATCAGCTGAACTGACTTTGTGGCTGACATGGTCTATATGTTTGTGTGTGGATGAAAAGAGGGAAGCTGCAGAAGAAGAATGCAACCCATTGAGTTGCATAGAAAGGGGGAAAGAACACGCAGAGTATCACAAGGGAGCATCTGCTAAGAGGAATGTGTACATGATGTCAAATGATAGTCCAAAGATAGGCCTCCCTTCATAAAAGCTTGAGAGGGTGATAAAGGGCATCCCTGACAAGAAGAGTCAAGAGGAAGGGAATTTTGTTTGTCTTGTGTTGTTGAAGAGTTTTCTTTATGAGGTTCCTTTGAAATACGACAAGTTAAGGGAGGTCTCGTTGTCTCGTGACAGATAAGTCGGAGTGTTTCTATGATCAGCTCTGTCTTACAATATGCATTTAGATTGACGAGCGGACGTCAAGTAAGTTTCTTCCCCTTATCTTTCTTTAACATAAACAAAACGTTGTTGATCGGGAGAGATAAATCTTTGAAAAGCATCCATGCAGATCCATTTGAATCTATCATCTGAATTGCTTAACCATCAGTGGCAAGACATGTACGTTCATGAGAGCTGTCAGATGTACTGGAACCATTTACTGTGATACGATTAAGCTGAGAACATAACTGTCAAAACTGACTGTTTACGAACAAACCTTTGTGAAAATATAGTTGTGTAAAGGAAGAAAATAGATGTACTCAAGTCACATTTGGGGTGAACTAATATTCACTTAAACTAGTTTCTAGCAGAAACTCAACTGAATGCAATCAGATTCAATAGGCCCAAGTTGAAATTAAACATTTTGAATAGCACTGAATGGCCAACATTTCAAACCCAAAATCAAATTCACTCCTGCAGATCGATATTTTTTCTTAACCTGGTCGCACTCTACTGCTTGTATGTTTAGCGTGTATGTTATTTCAAAGTTAATGTCAGAAAAAAATATTTAATTTCTTGAACAAAGCTAATATTGTCATGATCATTAACCCATCAAAGAGCATCGTCAAAAATGCAGGGATTTTATCCAATGGGTCAATGAGAACACCGGCTTCACCATGGCCGTTAAATCAAGGTACATATTTTAAAACCTGGTATTTGCATCTTTTGGTCTTTTACACAATTAACTGCTATGAGGCATGTAGATAACCATGTACACATTTTTAAGGTTATATGCACATATTTTGGAAGGTGGTAGGATTAGTCAAATAGTATCTCTATTCTATAATTCTGAAAAAGCTTCACTAGTTCACCTTTTCACCCAACTCCGAGCCCCCACCCATTTTTTTGTCTCTTAAAGTCTGGAGTACTGAGATTTTTCCAAAGGGATTCTTTACTCAGCCGAATGACTATTACCTGTAGACTCAGCTGTCACAGAAAGCTACCTGAATGGGACAGATAGAGTGCATACACACACACACAAACCGATGGTGACACCCTGAGGGTTCACGGTGGCATGTGGAATCTGGCTGCCAGGGGACCTCACAGCTCCAGGGAGTGGGAGCATGCCATTAGTCAAGAGCTGGCCATGTGTTGGCTGTGTCAAGAACAAGGGTTGTATGTGTTGAAAGCATACCTCTTGAGGTTATGCATGGAAAAATACCTCAATGGTAATAAACAATAATGAGTCATGAGCTGAGATGCACCAAGAAATCGACTGGAGACCTGAGTCGAGTAGCTTATTCTTGTGACCGGAGATCTCTCGGCACAAGCAGATCTCACTCAACAACACTGTTTGGTGTAAAAGTTTTTTTACAGCAGAAGGAAGACTTAACATTTTTGAAAAATTTGATTGGAAATCAAGAAAAAGGTTTAAAAGCTTGTACATGTATACTGTAGTCTGCTTGACATGCTATGCATTGCCTGTTTTTCAAGGCTGTGAGAAAGAGAAAGACTTTCACTTGACAACAGAATGGCTAAGCATAGCACAGCAGCGACCTTTTTTAGAAAATGTTTAGCAATGCAAGCCATACTAACCATGATAATTGCTAAGATAAGAGGGTAAAGGCTATAGTATGATGTTGCCTCTGCATCTAATATGGATAATTATTGGCAGTTTATTGCAGGAAAGCAAGGAAACTACATAGCATGTCAACCTTGTAAATATAATAAAATGACATGAATGTGACACAAATCCCTGTTGACACAAATTATGTTAGTAAACACAAAACAAAAACATACCAGAAGAGTCTCAGTACAGTTTTGAAAAAAAAAAAAAAAAAAATCTGTCCTCCCAAGCATCCATCCATTATCAACACCCCATATATTTCTATGAGCTCGGTCAACTTCTTGAGAGCTAATTTAATAGTGCTACAAATCTGTGCCAGCACCTAGGTTACCTTCTCACTTTAACTTATATTTTCACTGCCCCACATTGCCCCCACCCTATCAGCCTGTACCTTAAAAAGACGTTAGCTCGGTGGCTGGGTCACATGGGGGCTGAAACATCATAGGAAAGCTCTGGTGAATCATTAGCTTGATTTGGTGCCAGCCAGGGCTAACTCATTAGCTATGTCAATGATCTGCCCTCAAGACAGAATCTCCTTTATTTTAAATACATAAGAAGGCTACCATGCTGTTAGGTTTTCAAAAGATAATTGCATTTCATGGCTCACAGTAACCTCAGTAGGTAGTTCTCTTCTTCATTTTTGCGCCGAGAGCTTTTTTTGGTCCGACAAGGGGGGCTGTTGCAGACCTTTGTCCCAGCTGGCTTCACCCCTTATGTGCTGGTTTTCGCTACCCAGGGATGTCAGGCGTCTTAGGGTCACTGTAACTTTATTAAGCACAATGCCAACCTCTATGTACAGCTCAAGACAGGGCAGGAGGGAAGTGAGGTGGACAAAGCAAGCTATTGTGGGTGAGGGTGGAGGACTACTGTGGAGAACCACATGTGCCTTTCCCACAGTTATCAGTTAGGGGGCCAGCATCCGAAAATAACAGACAATGACTAATAACAGTGAGAGATGGCGAGAATTAACAGTTGTGATAGAAAAACACCATCCTGTATGCTTTAATATTTTTCTGTGTTTTTTTCTTTTTGTTCAATTTTGCTAAAACATTTTTTCAAATACTTCAAGATATGTGTTTTGTTTTTCTTAATTATGCTTAAGAGATTGTTTTGATGCACTCCTTCTTAATTTCTACCAGTCTCATAAACAAATTTATATTGTTTCGACTTTAATGCACACTCTGTTGTACGAATCCCGAAGGGAAACTATAACTGCAGCGCCCAAACCATTCACACACAGGAACAGACAGCCAGTACTGTGATTTATGCATTTTGGCCATATGCTGATATACGTTTCATATTTTACAAGGCATTTTGCACAGAACATTCGCAAGTGAACAGTGCCTTCTCCCTGAACTGGAAGGTTGCAACCTGGCACAAAGCACTGACCAGCAGGGTCTCCAGACAGCGGAGGAGAAAGAGACAGAAAACAATCCTCTGCTTGTTTCTGTTTTACCTCTTCTGACATGGCCTGACCCTTCCATCGATCTCTCCACACAATGAGCTTCCTCCTGGAGAGTAGACCTTATGTCTGTACGTGTGTGGGGGTGTGTATCTATTAGATCGGAAGAGCACACGTCTGTACGTGTGTGGGGGTGTGTATCTATT
>CAEGAE010016286.1:0-15774 GCA_903067095.1 Girardinus metallicus
GTGCAGAAAGACCCTGGGCTGGGAATCGAACCCAGAACCTTCTTGCTGCAAGGCAACAGCTCTACCAACTGCGCCACTGTGCAGCCCAGCAGATTAATTTATGTTACTCTTTTTTTGTAATTTCTAAACAAAAGAAGTTGTTGATTTCATGAAAAATCAGCCAAGTCACACACTCCTCATCAATGATGCCGCAGTGGAGCAGATCAAGAACATTACATGTCTGGGGATACAGATCACTGACACTTTTTTTTCACCAAACCTCTGGTCTGGTGAAAAAAGCTCAGTAATGTCTGCACTTTTTACGTCGAATGAAAAGAGCAAACCTCCCCCCTCCCATCCTCACCACTTTCTATAGAGGAATATAGAGAGCAAACTGACCGGCAGCATCTCTGTCTTGTTTGGAGCTTGCAACTCCTCAGACTGGCAGAGGGGACAGAGAGAGGTGAGGACAGCTGAGAGCGTCATCCATCCTTGACACCACTCCCAGTCACTACCTGTCCAGTTATCCACTCGATTTAGAGTGGATAACGTGAATCCAGGGCTCGGCCAATCACAAAGACCCTTCTACCCTCAGCATGGTTTGTTCTCCCTATTGCTGCTTTTATTATTGCTTTTTTTTATTGTTATTGGAGCCTTGCAACAAAATTTCTTTGAATGTGTACATTTTTAAATGTACAATTGAATGACAATAAAATCTATGTCTATAGTCTTATCCATACAGAGCAAACATGACAACAGATCAAGATTAAATATAAGAACATTTTGCAGTATCTGGGCAGCATGTGGATAAAATGTTGACTGCAAATGACTTACTAATAACTTAGAGGATATAAGACCTGCTACATTGTCTTTAGTTAGTTTAACCTATGACTGTTTGAGTTGTGATGCTTTCGTTTTAAAGGGGCAATTTCTTGCTTAACTGTCAGCTTAACAGCAATCAAAAGACAGAAGAATCAGTGGTTATAAAATGTCTTGCTAACAGCCCCACTAGCTAAGACAAAAGGCATGTTTATGATGTAAACAAGTATTTCTTTAAAACGTTGTGTGATTTAAATTCTGCATTTGTTTAATTATATGCCAAAAAACTTAATTGATGTTGTGAACGTTATTATAAGTTAAGTTAAAATTCATCTGCAAAGTATGTAAAGTATGCTACAGCTAATATGACTTGATTTGACTGCAATACATTTTTTTATAGTCATTTCTCTAATCCAAACAACACTGGACTGGTCTATTTGTCAAACTAGAACAGCAGTCTTCAGAAACAAAACTGAACAGTAAACGATTAGTGATTAAAAAGGACCAGAACAGACAGATAAGAAAACGGAATCACAGACACCTTGTGGGATGGACATTCAGAAACACTGGGTTCCTGAAGGTAACCCAATGTTTCCTTCAGAACTGCTGAAGTTCTCCACAGCATGTGTTCAACAAAGGGTTAGAAACATCCCTAGAGATGTTAGTAGGATAGCATCATTCAGTCGCTGCAGAGATGTTTGGCTGTGTATCATGTCCTCATTGTCCTGTTGGATTGGGATCTGGTGACTGTGGTGGCAGTTGCAGTCCAGTGAGCTCATCGTCATGGTTATTTTACCAGCTCCAGATGGTCTGAGCTGTGTGACATGGTGCATTATCTTGCTGGAAGTAGCCATCATAAGATGTGTGCACAGGGTGATTTTGAATGAATGATGAATTATGTATTAGTCCTCAGAAAGGGGAAATAATATAAAATATAGTCTGCAGCTACAACACATAAAAAGCACGTGAAACAAATGAATAAGGTAGAAACAGTGATACAGAAAAAATATGAGCAGCATACAAATACCTCTAAACAAACTAAAAACCACAAACAAAGTCTGTAGTCAGCTAAAGCAACATCCTTGCTGTACTTCCTGATACACCCACAGTCATAGAGTCATCTGATCATTTCTGCATGTAATACAGATCTGAGTTGTCCTTAAAGTCAGTGGTGAAGAGGATGAAGAGGATGGATGACAGCTCTGTTTTAAGTTAAGTTCAGCTAACAAATGGTCACTAGGAGGATGCTGTATGCATGAACGTCTGGGAGCTTCGGTGCAACAGGCAGACTGTGTGGACCTCATAAATTGGCATAACACTGACATAACAAAATGCTGGCACTTTAGATATTCAATAACTTTATCAGCCTTTTCAGCTTTTCATGAAACTAGTCATCCATGTTCCATTAGGACATGGACATAACACAATACTATTCTAACGCAGTCCATCAACGGCCTGCATGACCAGCTTTCTCTCTTTGGTTGGACCCCTGTATACATGAAGGCATAAGCAGGCCTTACATTGAATGGAAAAGGGAGGTTCTATTAGAGTGAAATTTCCTGGTGTATTTAGAGTGGATGACTTGAAGTGACGATCTTTGTTGTTAGCAATGAAGTACCACAATCTGGCTTGAGCTTGTCAAAACGCTGTCAATTGTGCAATATGGAACATGTGAGATCTTATTAGAAACTTTATTGTGTGCTAATAAACTTAGTGCATCTTAAATGAGGTGTTATGATGCAGTTAAAAGAAATATAAGAAGATTTTTCATTTTTCATTTGCATCAAACACCTGCAGTTGGATGTTGAAGAGACATGAATTAACTGGCACAGAAATGTTAAATAATAGTACAACAGTTTTATTATTTTTTTGTAAATACACCTCTATAAATCTATGTGCAGTCTCTATATGTAGTATATATTACTGTGTAGTTTATATGTTTCATTGAAATGGCACACCATCAAACCAACACTTCAGATATGAATCAGAATCTTCCTTGACTCAAAAAACATTTTAAAATATATGTTTTATAGTAATCATCTCAATGTGACTGTAGCTGGACTACATCACTGCATTTCAAGAAGGTAATCACAAAAAAACAGATTCATCCTAAAATATAATGTAACAGTATATATTCTAATATCACATATTCTGGCTGGGATTTCAGTAGATTATTGCCACAGGTGCAAATAAGCAAATAAGCCACCTGCATTAAAACTGAATCTTTTAATAGATTTAACTTTTAAAAACATTTCTGTTGTGAATCGTTTTTAGTGTACTATGTTAAATTCTAAATATTTTTGGCTTGTAGACATGTACACCTTTACCTACATACTTTTATCATTTGAATCAGCAATATAGCTGCTAAGTCAAAGAATGATACTATTGCAAAAATATGGAATATCTACAAATGACACACAAAACAGTTTCGTTTACCAGCAAACACTTCTAGATTAGTAAAATGTATAAAGTCATAATTAATGACTACATTTTTAAATCAGATCAAGCATTGCAAAAGATAATAATAAAAATGTCTAACTTTAATATAAATTTCAGTCATTCAAAACTCAAGTTACGTTCTTGGAGTTTTAGAATCCTTTCCCTTCTTTCAGCTGACTTCTGTCTTATCAGTTTCCTGTCAATCAGCAGGTGCAGCAGCTCATTAAGGTCTTTAAGCTCTTGACTGCATCCCAGTTTTTGCATGATTGGGCTTATGTGGGTAATTTTTAAAAAACATAAATAAATACAGAGTGGCTTTATTGCTTTTCCTTAGAATTGAGTAATTCAGGGCTCCAAGCCTGCAGAGTGTGCAGAACAAGCAATGCAAAGCATGGATGTTCACCCACTCCAACAGGAAACCGTATTGTCATTTTTATTTGTGCAAATTTTTATTCTTTTTATGTTTTTATTATACTGGCTTGGGCATATGGTTTGCATGTATAAACATGACCATTTCAAAATTGAGGGGGCGCCACCAGGAATCTTGGGCCCCATGACAAAAAAATTAAACTGGGCCCCTAATGCGCCGCTGCTGTTACATGTTCTTGACTCCATCAAAAGCATCACAGTTTTGAAGGCTTGCAACTGCCTTGCTTTCTTTGGTCCAAAACTGATACTACTTCAATATTTACTTCTAGTTAATTTTCGCATGCAACAGTCCACATACTGTGGTCAAATAGGTTGCTTAGGTTTTTTTAAGTTGGTTTTAGCTTATTGAAAGGTCTCTACCCACCAGCAAGTCACAGGCAACATGTAAAATATACACAAAGCAATCCAGACTTCTCAAAAAAGGCTATGTTGCTGCATTTTGTTCAAGCTGCAGTATATAACCTTAATAAAAAATATGTTTTTTTTTTCCAATTTTATTAAAGCTGTCACCATGTTGTGACAGTTTGCCAAGAGGCAGATAATCTGGGAAAACTTCCACCTTCTCCCTGTACTACTATTGCTAACTAAAGTAATGCAACGTTGCGGCCAAAGACAACCAATCAGAACCAGGAGGAGAGTCTTAGCGCTGTCAATCAACTCATTCACTCACAGCTAAGTGTGCTAATGGACATGGGGCTGTTTTTTATTATCGTATAAAGATTGTTTGAATTTCTGTCAGTAATAAATATGTTGTTTTTGCTGTGTAACTGTAAAAATAGAGAGACATGAGAAATCCACATAGACTCCCTGGAATGATGCTAACTAGCTTGTCATTGAACACAGTGTTGCTCAACTTTTTCACTGGGACAGAAGCGAGGTTTTATTTTGGTGTCTCTAACAACACTCAACAACAATGAAAGCTAACTCATCTGTTAAGTGTGATAAAAGGTACAGGGACAATTTATGAATAGATTGGTAGTTTTTTTCCTTCACTCACTAATTTATGTAATAAAAGTGAAATTGAGGGAAAAAGTGGTCTGTAACTAAGCCAGCTATGCTAAATGGTTGATAATCTCAGTCTACCCACCTCTGTTGGAGAAAAACTGGGTTACAAATAGACATTCTTGACTTTTTTCTCTCTCTTTTTGAAAACCTGACTTTATTAATTTTCTTGGCAGCATAGTAACTGCCACAGTCGGTTTTGTTTTCTACTGATTGCTGCTCAACACTTTCACCATCGATTGTGCAAAACAGAATCAAATCATTTCATGCAGATCTGGGGGGTGTTCAGTGCCTATACAGATGTGTGCTATTTGGTCTGGGAGTGGTAACATTTGATTTTTACTGCTAAAACAATAATAATAAAAAAAAGTTATATTCTGTTACTGATAGGGCCCCCAAATTATTTTCTATTTCAATAGGAAAATAATTTGAAAAAATATAAATAATCCACCATTTTGATTCAATGTATCATTCTAGCTTTCAAGGTTAGAGTTAGTTAATTAGGGCATGTTTTGCAGCCTTTGGATCTGCTCATCTTGATGTCACTGAGTTAACCAAATTATATTAAGAAAAGATTCCAGATGTTACCAAAGGCAGAAACTACGACCAGAAATGGATGTCATCATGAAGAAGATAATTATTAACAACTACTGCTGCTAATGGTGCTTCTACAAGCTGTAGAAAAAAGGGATGAAAACTTTCTTCTTTCCATAACTGTTTTTTGAGCCAGAGCCTAAAAAACAGTTTTTCAATAGTCTGAGCTAATCAGCTGTCCAGAGACAGTCAGAAGCTGATCTTCCATTTCTATCCATCAACTTTTTGAGTAAACATTTGGGTATTCTTGTAGTTCGAGAATGCTGCATCTTCAAAATTCACATGTTCTCTACTGAATTTTGACTTGAAGTTAGTTAAATGTTAGTGATAGTAAAGTTTTACAAATTACATTCTCTAAATGTCTTCTATTGCCAAGTTAAGAAGTAGCAACACTTCTGCCTATTTCTTTCTTTTCCATTATTGCATTCATTATTATTATTTCTTTTCTCTTGATTTTTAAAATGTTTTGTGTGATGAAATTGTTTTTTCTGCCTTAATATTATTTTTCCCTCTCACTGACTTATAATAAACAGAACACACACACAAGTTAGAATATTTTCTGTTATAAATCTAATCTAATAACATCCGACTAAGTTATGCTTTATGAAATATTAATCTAATATTGTTTTCTTTAATTAGCTTGTACACATTTCTATAGAAAGCAGTTAGCAGAAATCCAACACATCTTTGAGGTATCTATAACCCTGAAATGAATTGAGGATGTTCAACAGAGGACTTTAATTGAGAGTTCTCGATGGTGCATAACAATTTCTTTTCCGATTAAAGTGTACTGAGTGACTTTTTTCTAGAACCCTGGCTCAGCCACCAGTAAGTCAATGTGGTCCTTCTCTTTGGTCTTGAAAGCTTCAGCGATGATTCGGGCGGCCTCTTCGTGTTCCTGTCCTCTCAGGGAAATCCCGTTGACTTCTAGGATGACCTGGCCAACCTTCAGCTGGCCACAGTTATGAGCTGAGCCTCCTTTCTGTCAATGTGGAGGAAGGAAAGAAAGGACAAATTAGTAAGACACACTGACATGTGGATGACCGTTACAGTGCCAATATTTTCTTGAAATAGGCAACGTAGTCACAAAGTTCTTAAAAAAGACAAAAGTGGGGGGCTGGGTGGTGCAGAGGTTAGAGCGGGCGCCCTGACCTCGATGCGACCGTCCCAAGTGTGACTCCCGTGACTTCCCTCTCTCTGCCCCTTCCTGTTGAACTACAATCAACCAGTGCCAAAAAATATCTTAAAACAAAAAAAACCCCAATAACTGCCAAAAGTCCTGGAATTGATTCAACCCATTTTCAGTGATTACTCAATGTCCATTTTGGTTGATTACCTGTTAATTTTGCTCCATTTATGAGTTGGTGTCTGTCTGTATTCTAAAGTCAATTCCATCATGTCCATGAGGCCATAGAAGACAGCGAAGTCAAGTATCATGTGTCAAAAGTGAAGCTTTTCCAGTGCATAGGTCACAGAATTAAAATTTGCTGGAAGAAAATGTAAATAATTTCAATCACTACACAAAGAATTATCTGCTATGTAGCTAGTAGCTTCTAGTCAGCAAAGATGATTCAGGCATCTGATTAGATTTCCTGGTCCTACTTGATAAAATACCTTGGTAGTCTTCAGTCTTCAGAGACATTGTTAAAAAAAAGTAGACAGGTTGTCCACACAGTCACGGAAAAAAAGTCGAACCAGACTGAAGTCTGGAGAGTGTTGGAGGGCTAGGTGTTCAGATATAGGATGTTATCACTCCTCACCTTAATCCTCCATCATACACCCAGTCCCAAATGGATTTGCATTAATAAACTGCAATGAATGGTGTAAATATCAGATAATAATAGAAAAGCTTACTGTAGCAGAGAGTTGGCGATTATTTTGTACTGTTAAATTGTCCCAACTTTGTTCGTCTCTTATTTACCAAAATATGCTAGACAAAATCATGGCTTGAACTCTTAATCAGTACAAATTATTTTTGCCGTCTTACCTGAATGGTCACAATGCGTGGCAAAGGTTGTCTTGTATTCGCTCCTCCCTCTATAGCAATGCCCAATGTGTTGGAATTTTTCACCACTCTGACTAGGGCAGTGTTGAGTGCTGAAACAGGTGAGCTCGTCTGCTGGGAAACAATGTGAAGACAGGTAAGCAGGAGATGCTCTGTGGTACATCATTTCCCTACTGATGTTGATGAAATTTTAAATCTGGAGCCAGTAGTGTGTTCAAATGAGTGGAGGCAGTTTATCCTACTTTGAATATTTCAGATTTGTTTGACCTGTCAGCAGGCAGAGATTATGACATATTGCTATTGTATAAGTCAGCATAGCATTTTATCTTTGTGACTTTGTTTATGAAGGCTTAAAGTGTATTACTATGTTTGATGCTGAGTAAATAGAAAGAGTTTCACAGGAGAAATGGTGGACCAGGTGAGAAAAGTAAAATTGGATCTTAATGTTGAGCCTGGGTTCATGAAAACAGAAACGCTTTGAGGATTAGGAACGTCATCCAGGCCAGGACAGCTCCACAACTTCCAACAATACTTCAAGAGTGGGGAACTGAGAACCAAGACTCTATCAAAGGCCTCATCTTATCAAGGCCAGGACAGCTCATCAGAAATTTTGTCACCTATTTCCTTTCCCTTGATTTCTAAAATGGTTTGTGTGATGAGATTTTTTTCTGCATTAGTTATTTTCCCTTCACACTTCCCTTATAATAAACAAAATACATAGACAGACCATTTCCTGTAATAAAACTAAACTAATAGCATCTGACTGAAGTATGATTTAAGAAATATTAATCTAATATCCCTTTCTTTATTTAACTTGTGCAAATCTATTTGTTCCTGACAGTAACATGGTTGGATGATAATACTGAATCACCTGCATTAATTGAATCAGCGCCTCGTAATTACAATTTTTTAAGTGAGAATAGAAAACGTAACAGAGGAGGAGGGGTTGCTGCAACATATCAGGATTTGCTAAACTGTAAAAATGTCTTTTTAGGGCTTTTTGACTCTTGAATATCAAGGAATTGAGGTAAAAGGCCATAAACGAACCCTGACACTAAACTTTTCACAAAACCCAATATATGTGGGAAATTTCTTTACTAACTTTAATGACCTTTTATCTCTTACATGCACTGATTATGACTGTTTAATATCCATCTATCCATCCATTTTCTTCTGCTTATCCGGGGTCGGGTCGTGGGGGTAGCAGCCTAAGAAGGGAGGCCCAGACTTCCCTCTCCCCAGCCACTTCTTCCAGCTCCTCAGGAGGAACCCCAAGGCGTTCCCAGGCCAGCCGAGAAACACAGTCTCTCCAGCCTGTCCTGGGTCTTCCCCGGGGCTTCCTCCCGGTGGGACGTATCCAGAACACCTCACCAAGGAGGCGTCCAGGAGGCATCCTGACCAGATGCCCAATCCACCTCGAGAGGACTGTTTAATAATTGTGGGAGATTTCAACATCCATGTTGACAAACCCGAAGACAGAGAGGCAAAAAAGATGTGTGATATACTTGATAAGTTTGGTCTAATTCAGCATGTTTACACAAGCAACACACTCAAGGACACACACTGGACCTGGTTACCAGTAAGGGTGTGAATATTTCCAATGTCTCTGTAATGGATGTCACACTGTCTAATCATTTCGCTGTTATTTTTGAAAATTCTTTATCCATTGACTCACTTAGCCAAACAGCTACTATCCCAAAACATTCTTTCACAGTCAACACAGCAGAAACATTTAATTAAATCTATTCTTCTACCTCAGTTCTGCTCTGCATCTCCAGAAGCAGAACCAAACATGGAGAAGCAGCATTCAGCTTCTATGCACCACAAATCAGGAACAAACTTCCGGAAAATTGTAAAACAGCTGAAACACTGAGTTCTTTTAAATCAAGACTAAAAACCCACCTGCTTAATTTCTTTTGAAACATTATAAATGAAACATTAATCACCATTTTGATGTGTAACGAAGCCACTTGACAATTGTTGACTGTGCTCTATAACTTTGTATTTTTTGTGTGTTTTAATGATGTGAAGCACTTTTAACTGCCTTGTTGCTGAAATGTGCTAGATGAATAAAC
The DNA here is from genome assembly GCA_903067095.1 of Girardinus metallicus. Classification (NCBI taxonomy): domain Eukaryota; kingdom Metazoa; phylum Chordata; class Actinopteri; order Cyprinodontiformes; family Poeciliidae; genus Girardinus; species Girardinus metallicus. The sequence continues at coordinate 9,343 of CAEGAE010016286.1, forward strand.
TTGATTGATGACAGCCTTACTTGTCTTGTGGCCCCTGTAGGAGGCATGTGGGCCCCTTGCAGTTCCAGATGGCTCTGCTTATTCTTGGTTGGTCTTGGGCTGCCATCCTTGGTAAGACCGCCTGTCTCTCCTATATCTACACCGCTGTCTTCACTCAGAGTCTGACCACTGTCTGACAACTGAGACAGGGCACCTGGAGCAGGGAGGATCAGGACAGTACACCTTTTATGAACTTGCATTATCAAAAAATGTCCATGTCTACAGATGTTCAAATAAGGTTTGGTCTTTCTCGGTTCAGTGAGCATGTCCAAGCTGTAGCTTTTTCAGTCAACTCTGTCACATCAATAACAGAAAAAGTACATGTCTAATTTAGAAATCAAATAAAACTTCTTTATTGAAACCTTGGCTCTCATGAAGGTAAACACTGCATTTTATGTATAATGGTCATGTGGTTTTTCACTGTTTTACATAGAGTATGTCTGGACTGGATTAGTATTTCATGTTATGCACCACAGTTTTTCTTTTCAGTCTCATTTCTATTATCTAAATCATAAACTTTAAACTAGCAAATATCTTCATGGTTTGACAATTTGGCAGTTTAATTTAGCCAAATTTTAAAGTCAATACCTTTCTAAATGCAACTGAATAAAGCAGCAGTTATTTAACAGTGTGGCCAAGTACTGATGATGTATATGTTAATGCTGATCACACAGAGTTAGTTATTGAGTACCACAGGTTCTATGCTTGGGCCACATGTTTTACTACACACTCATAATACCAAAAATGTTGGCTTAACCATTTAAATCAATAAGTCTTCCAATGACTTCCATGGCAACAAATGAAGAAAATCCAGCATCAATACATGCAGATTACTGTGTTGAGCCTTTAGCCATGAATACAGGAGACTTGAAACTACAGCTGCTCTGTCATCAGCCTTTAGTTTAAACAATAAACTTTATTAACCTATTCAATGAAAAGAAGTTTCATCAATGAAACTGATCATAGGCAGATTAAAACACAGGACTAAGACAACAGTCATTCTCTTTGCAACACTTTTGGTTTATGTAGAATTCTGCAGAAGAAACCTTGGAATTATAGGTTCCCAGGATTGCCATCGGCAATCAACACTGGCTGCCAGCCTCTTCATCTCCGCTGTTAGACCAAGTTTGGCTGCCTGCCAGTCATGTGCCACTGATGCTGTACAAACCAGAGGTAAGAAGATGTCCCATATTTCCAAGGTGGCTTATGCTAACCAAGCATTGCTGTTGCAAAATATTCTGTTTGTTTCTAGGACCATAGCTCTTTTCATCACCAGCCTCTAAGACAAAACAAACCCCTGCCCAAGAACTAATGCCATGCTGACCAGAACTAATGTGCCCCTGTTCTAGCTAACGTTCCAGCTGACAACTCTGCAAGCTGTTAGGTGAGCTGCTAACTCGGAAATAGGATGTTACCGAAGTACATTTTCCTTTCTGATGAGCTAATAATTTGTTAGAGTGGCTTTGCTTTTCTTGCGATACGTTTGAAGTTATGACTGCACAGGTTCAGACTGAACCTATACAGAACTGACCACTTTTTCTCATCATATTATCTCCACAATGAGAACTTCATGTTCTCATTTTGTTTTTAATCTGAGGTTTTATGCCTACTTTTTCGGATAATAAAGGAAGGCATGAGTCCAGAACTGGCGCTATCTGAACATGGAATAAACACAGACAATTTCTCTCAAATACACAAGAGTTTATGAATTAAAATGAATTAAACTTCACAGTTAAAGCATTTTATTGAGCCAACTCACTGAGCTAGTTACACACACAACTGAAACTACTGAGAAAAAAAAATAATGATTAAAGTAAATCTACTAGAAGTAAAAACTGTAAAAATAGTGCCATTAAAATGATGCAATTATGTAATTCAGTATGAATTGATAATATTGAGAATCCAGATGTATTAAATGAAGAAATTGGCATGCATTAATTAGTTTGTGTAATTCAGGTTAATTTACACCAAAATATGCTTTTCATCATTCATACAGCAATACCAGAAATGAGAAAAAACAAAACATTTTCCAAAGGAGGTAATATTTTATTAAATTTTGATTGAAATAGAAATCATTAACCCTTTATGAAAAATGTATTCTTAATCTGTTCATCAGATCCCAAATTGATCATTTAAATAGTAGGAGTAGTAAAGTGGCAGGTTGGGAGAGTGTTGCCACTCACAAAATAACGTCTAAAGTGGTGCACAAAAAGCAAATGTTTTGCTGTTTACACAATCTCATTTAAGTCTGAAACATTGTAAATAAAATTAAATGTTTATGAACATCATAGATCAGCATGGTGGACTATGCTGGTAAAAAAAGCTATGTTGTAGAATGTGGGAACCCTAAAAAGACTTTAGCATCTAGAGTTACCTGTACCTTAGCTTGAAGGAAAATTCAAGTAAAATGGAATATAAAGTTACGCAATTGAAAATAACACTTAATGGGTTCAGACTCTTATGAAACATAATAAAGACATTTAAACTGATCATCCTTGTCAAGATCTGGGGTTGTTTATGTTTGATTCTTAGTTCCTCTTTAATTTGGATCAGCTGTGATTTCCTTTCACTTTGGTCTAGTCCTTTTTAGTTGTTCTAGTTTCATCATTATCTTGTGGTAGTTTCTTTTTATTAGATCTGTCATGTTTCTGTTTTACTTAACATCAGTTCTTCCAGTTAAGTTTATTTACTGGACAACTGTGGCTCTGTGGGCAGAGTAGTTGTCTTGTGATCGGAAGGTTGTAGGTTAAATTCCAGCTTCCTCCTTCCCCATGTCGATGTGCTCTTGGGCACATCGACATGGCACTTAACCCCAAATTGCTACCGGTCTATGTATCGGTGTATGAATGTGTTTATGAGAGCGAATGGGTGAATCTAGTGTAAAGCGCATTGAGTGGTCAAAAATACGATCTGATATTCTTTAGTGTCAGATTTATTTCTGTTCCCTTCTGTACTCTTCATTGCCCAGTGTGTCGCTCTCGCTCCCCGTGTCCTCAGTCTGCCTTTCTGCTCTCTCTCATCACACCTACAGTCAGTTTGCCAATCAGTCTGGTTCCTCTGTCTCAGCAATCACCCTCCCAGTACTTAAGCTCCTCTCTTTCAGTCTTTCTTTGCTGGTCTCTGTTGTTTCTTCTTTACAATAGACAAAGACTGAGAGGTGATTAGAGTTGGAGTTAATTGGACTTCCTGTGTATTACTAATAAATTTTAAATAAGTGAAGATAATTTAAACTCTTCTTCTTTCACTTGGATACATTAAATTTCAACATACCTACATTCTACTCCAAATTGAGTTGTTTGGCAAACAAACAACTTAAAGAAGGGGGAAGGTATAAGCACTGATTTGTGGGATGTTATTAGATTTCTCCAACAGAAAAGGAGAATGATTAGTAAGATTGATCTAATTACAGTTATGGTTAAATGGGTTTAAAATGAGAAATTTTAGGTGAGTTAAACTCCACAAAAAAACCTTTGGCCTTTTTTTTCTAATGGCATTGTTTCATACACAGACAAAAATATTGAGTAACTGTACCTCAATTTTAACCTAGGTTATGTATTTAATGAGATGTGAAATCTCTCTCCCCATACCCCATCTTTACTCCCATAGGACAGTGATCAAGGTGCACAAATGGCCATAGCCAAGACTGTATTCGGTATTTTTGTGATTCGACCAGAGCCTGGCGATGCCCATGCAGATGTTGGGATTGTCCTGGAGGGGGTGGAAATAATGGACAACTTGGGCAACATATCGTTTGCGGTGATGATGTTGGTGGGTGCCATCTATTCCCTAAACTTGAGCTACCCTCAGGAGCTCAAGTACACTTTTGAATTTCTTCAGAAAATTGTTCTGCAAATGGATGGCAAAAAACTGTCCAACAAAGTACAATTTCTGAAAACACAACTCTCCGGCTGAGAGTTGTTTTAAATTGTTTAAATTGCTCCAACAATTTAACGCACATTTGCTTTAAATTGCAAATTTACTTTTATTTTGTTAGGAATTTGATATGCTAAACAGTGATCAGCCCAGTTTTGGCTGAAAAAACAATGTTCAACTCAGCTGTTTTTTTGTGCTGTGTAATAAGAAAATGTCTAACAATGTTGAAAATACAGAACTGTTGTACCTTTTCTAATTGTTGAGTGTTCTTTCTACCCTTTCACCTGTGCTGTCTTAAAACACTTAATTTAATAGCACTTAAAAATGTCTTTGAATTAACGTACTTCAATCATGGAAAGGATTTCCACACGATTAAAAAGCCTTCTTTCAGCATGAAGCATGTTTGTTGAGCTAACTTAATTTTCATGAGCTGCATCAACTTAATTAAGTAGTGTGAAGGTACCACTGAACAATAAGTTTGTTTCAACTAAATTTGCATTCATCTGAATCAAGTAAAGTCAAGTATTTGGTCCAAAACATTGCAAATTAGATGGACTGGCTCTATTAAATTACATTGGGTACAACTATAGTATGAGTTGAATCAACCGTAATAAATTAAGTTGAACTAACACATTTGCTTTAATTTGGAATAACCTTAACAAATTAAGTTGAGTCAACATATTTGCTTTAAATTTGAATAACTAATATAGTCAGTCAAACTAACTTGCTTGCTTTAAATTGGAGTAACAGAATTGCATAGTGCTGAAATAAGGCAAAGTAATCAGGTGGAAATCTTTTCCGTGATTTTTTTTATGTTAATCCAAAGAGTTATTTTTTGAGTGTACTGCCTAGGTACCACAATGTGAACAGAATTCAGATGGCGAGAGGAACTTAGAGTGAATCTCACCCTCAAATGAACTTGTTTTAAATATGTCGTTTGGAGTTCTGTCTTTATGTTTCTGTGCAGATTTCAACCTTTTTGTGCAATTCTTTCATCACAGTCAAGAAGTTTATGGTCAATTGGTTCTTAGGAAGATGAAATTTCCCATTGGTTGCAACAGCACAGCTTGGCACAACTTCATCACTTTGGGCATAAAAGCACAGCACTCCCTCTCTTCCCATCTCTTTCTCCCCTCCACCTGCCTGGTGGTGAGTCAGGAGTTGGAGTGGCAAGTGTTGCCATGGTGACTGGCGAGCACTGATTGATAGCATTACTCAGCTTTACAAAGCAATGTGGACAAGGAGTTGAATTAATATTGGTGAAGGTATAGTGTTAAACAGATGACTGTGTGAGACCGGCTGGAAAGCTGAGGGAGCAGGAGAAGCTAACGGCAGCTAGTGGCCACTCTCACTGCTTGCTTGTGAGAGTGGCCACTCTCACAAGCAAGCAGTGGAGCAACACTTCAACAACTGTGTTGTTGGAGTGTTTTCTCCAACAACACAGAAAAAGAGTGGCTAGATTTATCACTAGCTGTTTTGAAAAAAATGTCACTAAAGGAGTCTGGAAAATTGCTAAATATAGCCACAATATGGATAAGTTGACAACAGTGCTTCTTTCGTCCTGATCCCTGCCCCACTCACCCCCTCTGCTCATCACACAGTTGGCCATGTCTGTTGTCTCTGCCCACTTTTTCAAAATCTGCCAGGGGCAGGGTTATGCTTTCAGAGGGTGGTTAGTTACACTTGAAGGATTAAACTAGTGACGTCTGTGTCAGGAGTGGTTAGGTGCTGTGAGATGGTAGGTGGGCTTAGTTCCACAGTAGAACGGGCTGCAGCGCTGTTTGGGGATCTGTACAGGCATATTCTTAGCTCTGGTTTGTAATCAGCTTACAGAGGGGTCGTGATCAGGCCAGCCTGGGGGTCTCAGCAATGGTAAACAGCATCAGAGAGCTGCGGCTTCACCTTTGGTACTGGAAAAGCTGGAGCACTTGATCAGGGGTTTGTTTCCTGTTAGAGGCTGGTAGTGATCACAGCTGTGTTAAGAATCTCCTTCTCAGCTCAGGGCCTATGAACAAATGGAGCATTGAGCAGGAGCTGTGCATGGCTAACATAGCTCAACTGTAGAAAGTTGGGGAATCTTCTGGTTTCAGCAGCATTCAGCTGGCATGACTCGGTGAAGCTGCGTCTCTCAACTTTGGAATGAGAATCAGCTGTTATTTTTACCCACTGGTGGAGGGGCAGCCAAAGACATCTTGGGAAACCTGCATAGTTTCAAGGTTTCTTCTGTAGAAACTGAACAAACCAGGATCAATTTTATTCATTCAGTATAGGTACTGAATCCTTGAAATAGCATACAGTGGGGAAAAAAATATTTAGTCACTTACCAATTGTGCAAGTTCTCCCACTTAAAAAGATGAGAGAGGCCTGTAATTGACCTCATAGGTAGTCCTCAACTATGAGAGACAAAATGAGAAACAAAAATTCAGAAAATCAGATTGTCTGATTTTTTAAAGAATTTATTTGCAAATAAGGGTGGAAAATAAGTATTTGGTCAATAACAAAAGTTCATCTCAATACTTT
>CAEGAE010016292.1:0-47579 GCA_903067095.1 Girardinus metallicus
CATATTGATTGAAAATGATTGTTTTGAAATTATTTATAGTGCAAAGAGTGCCATTTATTGATTTTGTGTACACATTAGAATGATTTAATTATGAAATTATTGAGAAAATGGTCCTGTTTTATTATTCAGGCCAGGTTTTGATGGTGAACTGAAGGTCCAGGCCTAGAGCCCAAGAAACATTGCACTTTTGATGCGTGAAGACTTCTGATTCTCCTGCCAGGCTGGTAGGAGGCTCCTTGCAGCCAGTGAACAATTTTTATTCCCACTGTGATCTGACTTTGTCAGCCCAGGACCTGCACTGCACCAAGCACTTCATAAATAACTTGCCTGGGACCTCTAACCAAACCCAGCATGGGGTGGGGTGGATGAACTGAACGGTGTGGGTTCATTAATTATGGAACTATGGGATTGATTGATTGATTGATTGATTGATTTAGTTTTTTTTATTTGTTTATTGTTTTTTTTTTTTTTTCTGTTGTGCATTTCATATGGCCATTTGGATGATTTCACTGACGTTGTATATATGTACATAATTTTCCCCACTTTAAATACAAGGCACCCGCAACTGCAAACTTCCAGTCTCTGTCTACTCCTTCATGAGTCGTATCGATCTTCTGAGAAAACTAGCCCATTGATCATATTGGTCCATTTACATTGATTTAAAATATGGTATGTTACCTTTACAGATATGCTACAAACTCATAACCCAACACAAGGGTTATTATACCATGAGATTTGGGTAAAAAAAAAAGATTTATTTTAAATTTCACCATATAAAAACAGGATTAAAAATAATCTGAATTTAAAACTTCTTTTATTTCCATGTGATGCATATATAGAGCCAACAAAATTTGTTTACAAAAGTTACAAAACATAAGTTATTTTTTTGTAAAAGTATATAATTAAATCACTTCAAGTTATTTGGCTGCCACTCCAGAAGTATATGTTACTACACATAAAGAAAACATTTCATGTAAAAAGTCTGTTTAAGAGCAAACTATAAGTAAAAGTTTCAGCCATTAAACAGAGTATTTTTATTGACACTTCAGTATTTTTGTCTGTCCCCCAGAATGAGGACATACAGGTTCTATGTTGTTGCGTTTTGTAGATACGCCACCAGTTTGTCCCAGTTTGTCACAAAAAGCAGGCCATTAGTGAATTTAAAGCTGAAGCTCTACATTCCCCAAAACTAATTTTTGACTGATTCTAGTTTAACACTACTTCACCTTCTCTTGTCTGTGAAACAAAAGCTATTGTTAAAATGTTCCAGTAATTAAAAACAGTTTAGAAAACATTTTTTGAGCTTCAATACCTTGAGGGAGAAAATTAATGTTGTGGAGAAGATTGACTCTTCTTGGTCATACAAAAGATCTTCTTAATTTGCCATCAGTATCAAGTCAAGATTCTGGATGTGCTATTCCAAATTATTTAAGTCACTTCCTCTCAGAATAAATGTGTTGATAAATCAAAAAAGTTACTTTAAAATAAATAATGGGTATGAATAACATGGGCATAATTATAGAGAGTTATATAGCTAGAAGGAAAAGAAATCTCAGTTGTGTAACGTGATCAACTTGTCTTTGGCGCCACCATGTGGTGGTTTTGCGTTTCTCATGATCAAACTTATGACATAATTCAAGTTGTTGTCTTAAAGTTGGAAATACAACACAATCTAAATCAAGCCTATTTGTCCAAATTGAAAACTTGGACAAAGTTTTCAATTTTTTGGACAGGATATTATATTTAAAGATCTATGAGTACTGACTTCATACTCTCAATCTTAATGTATCGCAATGTTGAACTACATCTTTTTCTTTTGACCCTTTTTCAAAAGAAATACTCTGTAAGTTTGATCTTACAGAGTATGCTGCCCCCTGAGAGATCATTTTAGAATAGCAGAACGTTATCAAACAAGATATTAGCAACTTAAAAAATCTGTTCATATGTTAAACTCCATATCGTAGAGGGCAGCAACCAGATTTCTGCCCCCTGAGAAAATGTCTTGTTAATAATGCTAAAGGTACAATATGTGAAGTACTTTGAAATATAGTCCCCTCCAAAAAGAAGATGGTTATTATGGGAGGTAGCAGACAACCAGGAGAGGATCCATGGGATCAATGGAGCTGTCAAGGATTGCAGGCAGGTAGACAATCACCGAAACGAGCTCACTGCACTAAGGTGATCTCGGTTCCACTCACTGTAAGACCCAAGCACCAATTGGCTCTATCTCCAATGAATTAGCTGAATTAGGTCAGTCAGAAAGGAAGAAAGTGTCATGATTCGTAACAAAATGATTCATAGAAACTGAAAAAAAAAATCAAAACCTGAACATAAAACTATATAAGGATTATATTTAAAGGATAAATCTTTTGTCATAACCATTGCAGTTATGCCAAAATTTGAAGAGTTTGTGCTGTGTATGAACCAGGCAAAGTAAAATAATAGTTTAATAAAACCTACATTAGTCATTTCCTCCTTTTGAAAAAGATTCAGAGCCACGTTAGACAAGCTACACAAACATCTCCTTCTGTGTATATAAGTGAAACTATCAGAGATGCTTGCTACTCCTCTGCACAAGGTTAGATTGTGATCTCACCATGCTGACTCACTGTATCCTGATAGCACTGACGCTTGTGGTGAACTTTAACGCTCAAGGTGTGTGACTTTCATTTTTATTACTGACAGTGTTTTACATATAACATTGTTTTTTTTTAGTATTTTTTAATAATGCTTTTATGCTGCTATCCCACATATTTTCTTGACATTATTAACGTATATAAAAATGTCACAAAGCTGATGACGGGAAAATCATTGGAGGTCACCATGTTTGGCCTGCAGCTCTTAGCAAAACTTGACAATGGCTGTAAAATACACTGTGGTGGATTCCTTGTAAGGGAAGATGTTGACTGCAGCTCACTGCAAAGCTAAGTGAGTTTAACATAGCCTATGTTTATGCATCAATAGATTTAAGACATGTTGTAAGACAAGAAATAATAATTAAAAAACTATCTATTTTCAAGGTCTTACCAGGTTTTCCTAGGGGTACACAATTACCAAAACAAAAATAAAACAATTCTGTTTGTGAAAGAAGAATTTCAGCATGGATGCTTTGATGGACATAGAAATGACATAATGCTACTAAAGGTAAAATACTAATTTCTAAAGAAAATCATCATACCTATATTGGATGATTGTCTTTTTTTTTTTTTTTGCAATTCTTTCAGATTGAGATTCAGAAATACCTCTGTTCTGTCGAAAGAACGTGACTAAATATTTTCCTGTGTGCTCTCAGTTGTCCTCCAAAGCTAAGTTGAACAACGCCGTGAAAACTCATCACTCTGGCAGGCCAGAGTGATGATTCATCATGTGGTTGGGGACAAACAAACCTGGAGAACATATACACGTCACACTCATGGAAGCCAATATAACACTTACTAAAAAAAAAGGTGTATAGTCAGGAAAAGGTGTACTGCTCTGAGGGACACATAGGGGCCAGGTCAAGTAAGTCCCTGTCTCCTGTTGTTTTTTTCCAGTAGAACAAAAAGATACAGAATTACTTGTAGTTACAAACTACTTTCAGGGAGACTCCGGTGGTGGGTTGGTCTGTGAAGGAGGAAAGGCTTACGGGAAAGACGTCTGATCAGATTAGGCGTTTGAGTTTTAATTGCAGGTGTTTTCATCTGAGAAATTAGATGTTAATATGACTCTGGGGTATGAAATTGTGTCACACAACAGTCATGCAGGCTACAAATAAATGTAAAATGGGTGAAAATATGTCAGATGGCAGATATTTTAGATATACCACTTGGAAACAAATCAGCTTAAGAGTGTCCTCTTTATGGGAGACCAAATGACAAATTCCTAAAGATGTGTGTAATCATTTTGAGCATTTGTTCTGTTTTGTTTAAAAATATCTATCTATCTAACATCTTATACTCAAAAGATAAGTGAATCAGAAAAGAAATGATATAGATGGGCCATAAATTTTGCATCAAATGGCAAACATGAGCTGTCACTACAATGAAACAAGTATGTAGGGATAAAATTGACCTGTAATGATTACATGACTACAAGATTTAGCACCACAATCAACTAGTAAACGCAGAAAATATGAATAGTTACATTTTTTCTAATTCGTCCAAAACGTTTTTTGTTTAAATTTATTTAGTGATTTTGATATTAATCTCATGTCAGATTATTGACACTGTGCATCATAAAAACACAACAATCAAGTTATGAAAACATCATGTATTCACAATTTTGAGAAACCAGTAACAAACATTACATTTTGTGCAGTGCTCTCATCATATATGTATCACATATATTGGTGAATGTTCCAGTGATAATGGGATGAAAGCAACTCAAACGTGTGTTTTTCAGCTTTGATTTAAAGGAACTCAGTGTTTCAACTGTTTTGCAGTTTTCTGGAAATGTGTTCCAGATTTGTGGTGCATAGAAGCTGAATGCTGCTCCTCCATGTTTGGTTCTGGGGATGCTGAGCAGACCTGAACCAGAAGATCTGAGAGATCTGGAAGGCTGATAAAATAACTGCAGGTCTTTTATGTGTATTTGTGCTAAACTATTCAGTAATTTAAAAACTAACAGAAGTATTTTAAAGTCGATCCGCTGAACTAATAATGTAAATAACATACTAAAATGCATAATAATCCATACTTGCTGGAGAGCCTCCAGGCAAACTTAGAGACACAAAAATAAAAACTTGCAAACATTCACATCTTACATGCAGAAAAAAGTAACAAAAAAAAAATAAAAAATCACCCCACTGTGAACTAACCGGTGGGAAATATGTTTCTGTAGCATTGTGCAAGTCAAGAAAAGGAAGCAGATCCTGATAGCCATCAGCGATATTTGCTGAATGTGTTATTTGCAGAGATGCAAAGTCTTTAAGCAACGAGAGAGAAAAACAACAACTCTGAGCTGTAAATAGAGTTGCATACACAGGCCTACTGTGAAGGCAAGGTGCTTTAGAAGCAAAATATTTGGTTTCCTTATTCAAGTTCATGCTTCTAATCAGATGTCAGCAAATACCCACATAGTTCACACATACATACAAAACCTTAGAGAAATTAAGCTCTTTGTAAAAAATTAAAAGCACAGAGTATTTAAGTACTGAACAAACTTTTTGAAAGCATCTTTTGCTTATGACAAATTCAAGACATTTTCTATATGGATTTCGATTTTGGTTCTTCCTCACAAACTGTTTTCACATCTAAAAAGTTCCAGGGGATATTTTCTGCGTCGGGACCTTCAGTTATGTCCTTGTTTCTTTACTCAAATATGAGTCAAGTAAATAACTTGGACATTTTAAGAGTTTTCTTATTTATCTTTTTTTTAAAAAAGCACTAAGTGTGCATTACTTGTTTTTATAGTAAATTCTGTACCTGGGTACATCTACCTTGCCTTTTTTTAAAAACTTCAACAATAAACACAACAGAATGACAGAAAGTGTTATTCTGTGCATGTTTATGTGCAAAAAAATGTTTTGCAATAATATACCAACTACTTTTCCAGTAGTTGGCATATTGAGATAATTTTCAGTAAATTCTTATTTATTATTACCTTTGTCATTTTCAAGTTATTTCAGTGATCAATACTAGTGTATTCTTCATTAACAGGAGGGTACCAACAATTTTGTTCATGTGTGTAAAGAGAGACAGCATTGGGCCTGTGCCAATTGTCTGAATCACTTAGTGTTTGACACGGCACAACCAGAGATGAGGTGGCGCAGTTCAGCCCGCACTGCTTTCATTTATTTAAACGGGCAATGTGCAAATTGAGGAATTTTGAACATAAAAATGTTAAAATCATAAAGAAAACAAACTATAGAAGAGTCAAGAGTATGAATTGATTTTCTTGTTCATTCCTCTACTTATGATGATGCTTATCACTGGATGGACATGATGAAAGTGCTTTCTTTTCTGAATTGCAGCACTTCTGAGGTGCAAAAACATCCACGGCTTTCGTTTTTATTAACTAGTTTATTGATTTTAAAGAACTACGCCAGTGTGAACACTGTGCCGGTCTATGCTTTTGAAATATTTTAGTATCAGATTGAGAGCCGTTATCAGAAAGTACTTAGGCAGTTAAGTGATTTAGAAAAAATATTTCTGAAAACAACTGTTGATTGTTATAAAGTTTTCAGAAACAAAAATATTTGGAAACGTTCGTTTTTTTATTGTCTTCAGAGGAAAAAGGTGACTTTCTTGCCAAATGAATTGGTTATCTGAAAGTTACTTGACTTCATTTACTTCTCTTTCTTTCTTTGTTTACTTTGGGTTTATTCCCACACAGACCACTTGTAACAGCTCGTTTGGTTTGGTTCTATGGTTGTGCTTTTTTTGTCCTACTGTTAACCGCAACTTATTTGTGTTTTTATTTTTTTATGAAGTGAAAGAAAAAATCCCTATTTACCCAAAGCATTGTTAATCCTGACTTGTTTTTTAATTTTACTTAAATTTATATACATTTGCGTATATGCTTGTTAAAAGACGACAAACACATGGCACATAGTGAGAAATCAGCATTTTTTTATTTTTCTTTTGAAATTAAGCACATCAAAAGCTCCAGCTTATATCTAAATACCATGAACAAAGCAATATTTTCCTTCAGGCTTGTATTGGTAACAAAATTCAAAATTACTTACGCCAACATTTCTCTCAAAAATACACTATTAACTATTCATTCAGCATTTACTATGAGCATCAGAGCACGCACTTTAAAAACAGCCAATCTCAGTATAAAACACAGAACTATAACACCAACAAACTTAACCGAATAAAACAAATTATCAGATCACTACTTCTGCACTAAAAATGTTTTTATTGTCAAATGATTTGATCCAGGTGATAGGAGGCTTAGATGCTGTTTCAGTTGTCCTCCAGGATATTATTGATCCATTCAATGGTGTCAGGTACGTTTGTGTACTTATACAGAGTGGAACCATCGATTGGTTTGCTTGCTGACACTACTCCATATGCCAGTCCACTGCAGACTAATGGACCTCCGGAGTCTCCCTATAAGCACATACACAGAATGTTGGGAGCGAATAAGACAAACATTAAAATTAATATTTTACTTTGAATGACAATTTTTTTTCCCTACTTAAAAAAAAAAGGAAAAATAAATTACCCCACTTGTTCCCGTTTTTCCTTCAGAGCAGTAAGCATTTTCTTTGACGCACTCCTGATTTTCAACAAGTCTCACATTGACTTCCAACAGTTTCGAAGGCAATTTTGTAGATGGGTGCAGTTCCCAACCGCAGACTGAGCATGGATTTGGCAGTGAGCTACTTTCCTCCTTTGCCGGCTTAATATAATTGATATGGTGAACATTGTGGGACAACTAAAGGAAAAATTGGAGATAGTATTAAACAATAAAAAAGAGTGATATGTGCAGTCTTTTTTTTTTGTTTTATTTTGTACATGTGAAAACATATTAAAATAGATATAAAGAACATGTTTTCCTATTTGTTAGTTTCAGATAAATATAAATTATACCTTCAACAGCATTATGTCATTTGTGTAATCACTGTCATTGTAGTGATCGTGTGGAAAATCTTTCTTCACAGACACGTTTTTATGGTGTTCACTGTGTTCGTCAAACCCATAAAAAACTTCATAGGACCCATGAGCCCTAGTAAACAGAAATGGGAGAAAGTTAGTTTTTTTTTTATCTGTCATTCATTTTAATGAAATGTATGATCATGTCACACTGACTTGGCCTGGCAGTGAGCTGCAGTCATCACGAAATCTTCTCTAATAAGGAATCCACCACAACGTTTCCTTTTATTAGCCTTATTTTCCAGCCGCAAAAACACCATATACGACCGTTTGTGTGGATTAACCTCATGGCCTCCAATGATTTTTCCTGCATGAACTTGTTTTTGGTAAAATATAAAATTAATGGTGATGATAATGACGCAACTATTAACACCATCAAAATTAAGTCACTGAAAAGATAAATAAATCTTAAGAAATAAAAACCAAGAAATATATTTAAAAAAACCACATGTAACAAAAATTAAACATGCACAATAAAACGTTGACGCAATTAACATTTACAGTCTGCGGTAGAGACTCACCTGGACTTTGAAAAGTCAGTTGAAGCATCAGTACAGCCAGGTTGCAGAAGATGAACATGATGGGGTCACAGACTGGATGAACTGCTGAAGAGAAGTGTCAACAGCTCTGAAGACATCCCTTTTTATATGCTTGTTTCAGGGGGAAAAGATTATGCTGTCAATGCAAATGATGTGGCTTTGTGCCACAGTCACGATGTAGAAACGTGCCACTCTGTAACTTGGAGTTTTTCTAATTCTGAACAGACAGCAGAACCTGAAATTCTGCATTGTTTCTGTTTGAATCATGAAAAGTCTTTAATTAAACAGACAATTTTCAGGGACATGGTGGCATATTTCACAACTTTTGTCCCCTAAACGTAACTGTCTAAGATCAGATACTAATAACTGTAACCATATCAGAAATACAGTTTTACCTATTTAATTTAGTAGGTGCATCTTTTTAGCATGTTCTTTATGTAAAACACATTAAATGGTTCTACTTAAAGGACTTTCTGACGATAAATAGTCTCATTGTGAGTAAAACACTGTCAACCTGAATTTGAAGTGATTGCCAATGGAATAGCAATCCTGAAAGACTACAACAATCAGATTTGGGTTAAATGTCTATGTATTTAAAAGCCAGTGAGTCTGACAATATAAAAATCTCAAAATAAACTTTTGTCAGGTGGTACAATGTAATGTTTCATGATTGCTTGATTTGTTGACGAGGGAGAATAAAATCACAAAGGTCAGAATAATAAGTCCTACAGTAAATGAACAGGAAGTAGCAAGACTTGGTGCTAATATCATTACAGTCCAACTTTGAAAACACGGAGAAGGGGGAAAAAGAAAAACTTTTAGAAACTCTCCTGGGTGGGCAAAATAGCACAATTATCAGACATTTGTTGCAGCAGCAACAATTTCCCCCAAAAAATATGTCTGGCAAAATTCAAACTTTGAAGCAGACATTTTCTTTCATGTCAGATGATTTTGTCTGAATGCACCTCAAAACAACTGTTGTTCACGTGCAGTTAGGGAACAAGACCAAAATGTTCTTTGCCATGAAAAATAGGCTAGCTGAAAGCCTTTTGACTAGAACACATAATGCAATTTGCAACAAAAGATACGTTGCTACAGTAGCAGTTGACATGTCTGAAACCTCTGATCTCGGTTTGAGCTAAAAGATAAGAGACCATCTGTTTTAAACTAGTTGAATTTTGAACTTTTAATCAGCGTTCATCATTCAGTGATCAGCTTGTCTTTTTGAGAGAAGACAAGCTGATCATCCTTCTGTTTCAACTTCAATAGGAGAAGAGTTTTGGTTTTGTTGTAGGAGACTGCAAGCATCTTTATGAAAGTCACTGCACGCATCAGTTTGATAAGGATACTCAGATGACATGAAGGTTTTGCGGCATACAGATCCTTCAACACATCTGATAAAAACAAAAAAACAGGAAGGCATGTTTCTGAGAACTATCAGAATGGATTTTTATCTTTAGGCCTCTTCCATCATGCAACCATTTTATGCAAGCTGGCAGATAAATTAAAGAGGACAATTGGTACAGATGGCTTATTAGAGCATAGAAATAAAAGCTGCTAAGATCTGATTGTTTTATTAAGAAGCTATATTGAAGCATTTCTTATTGCACAATTTTGTGATGCATAATAGTTTCCAACATTGTCAAGTAAATATGCTGCAAGCGTGTCAAATTATTTGTAGAACAGGCTTTGTTTGTCTAGTAAAATCTACAAGAAACAGACAGGTTATTCTGTCATGCAGATTCCAAAGAGAGCTGATTAGATTTCAGTATTTTCATAGCATTAACTTTTTTTTTCTTTCAGGATTCCAATTTCCTCCTATATCTTACAATTTTGTGAGACATTAAAAAGACTGCTGCATCTCCGGAAGAGTGGAAAGTAACGTGCATCTCTGTTACTTTCGAAGTGATGCACATACCTGCTCTGCATTAGTCAGATTCTTATCCCCATGTTTACTTACATAAAGATGTTCAAACAGTAATTTGAACATCTTTCAAATTAGTTTCTCCACAAACTAAATACACAGTAAGTGTGATCAATTTCAGAAAAATAAAAAAATAAAAATATATATATATATATATATATATATATATAAGTTCATGAACTTCTTTTAACAAATAACATCTGATGAGGTGAAAAAGTGTGCCTGTTATGTTAAGTCTTCAAAATAAAAGCTGTTTCAGTGTGTTTTGTGCACTTGCAACAAAATCATGGGATTTGTATTGTTACTAAAAACTCACATGTGCTGATCAGAGTG
The DNA here is from genome assembly GCA_903067095.1 of Girardinus metallicus. Lineage (NCBI taxonomy): Eukaryota > Metazoa > Chordata > Actinopteri > Cyprinodontiformes > Poeciliidae > Girardinus > Girardinus metallicus. The sequence goes on from CAEGAE010016292.1 coordinate 10,377, forward strand.
TCCGATGTGATCCTGAGGCCTCAGGTTGGGCTCTGAGTTAATTTTTAAGTCAGGGCTATATGCAGACACTTGTCTGTTCTTTACTTGTTATTGTTTTTTATGTCAGTGAGACTAGAAATGTAAATCGCCAGGTGACTGACGAGTATAGTCAGTCACCTGACTGTACTCAACAGAACACTGTACAAGTGTTCTGTAATGCTCTACAGTAGAACACTCTACAAGCGTTGTGTTGAGCACTTGTAGAAAAGGCAAGTGCTCAACAGAACAAAACCAAAGCATCTAGTAAAATACAAAATGAACCCAAAATGTTGAAAACCTTAAAACCAATGTCTCAGACAAAGTTTGTCACAAATGCAGAAGCAAATCCCAAATGCTTACCAAGAGATCCAAGGGAGGACATCCAGTAATAGGCCAAATAAACATTCCCAGGACATTTTCAGAAGTGTGAGATGTAGAGCTGAAACACCTATCTGATAAGATAACCCATAAGTTCTAAAGTAGTCCTTTCTAAGAAGATACTAGCACCTTAATGTGCCTAATGTTCAGCATGGTAACTTTAAAAAACTGACACTGAATGATCTTTTTAGATGGATGATGATGACAGGCAGGCGTGGCAGTGGGGGGCAGAAAAAAAAAAAAAAAACTAAATGCAGAAGGGACCACTGGCTTGACCTTGAGTATAGAAAGCACCCACAAGGACCACTCAGCCCTCACAGAAGGCCTGTTGATACTGATAAATATGTTTTAACTACCAACACTTCAAAGAACAAGGCCTTATATTCTATTACTTAGCTCAAGTGTTTTTACCCTTCATGTCAATATGGGTCAGAATCTCTTGGAAGAAGTGTTGGTGACACTTTTCAGAATTTATGCCATAAAGAACAAAGGAATTTCTAAAAGAAAAAACAAGTTTATTCCAGTACTGGCAAACTGTGCCTAATAATCTCCCTGTGGGAAAATAACAGTACATTTTTGCTAGTAAACCGCATTTTCTCTCTTTATTTATATTTTAGTCACGGTCTTGTAAGAGTTGAAAGTAAGAACAAGCTCTGAGCGGTTTAAACCATGACTTGAATATTTCATATAATATGTATATTATATGTATTGTATACATATAGTATGTATAACGTAGACATGTAAATTCTCAGAATTTACATGTGTACGTTTTTAATTTATCAGATGTTGGTAGATCTGTTATCACAAAATTCCTACACCATCTCTCCCTCTTTATCATAGTGGAACATGCAAAAATTATCTTTTAAAGCCACATGCAGAGTTTCTCACATTAACATATACCCAGTTTCTAAAAAGATTCTAAGGTATCTTGTCCTGTGTTTGATGAGAAGCAACTTCTTCGTGCTGCCCGATACACTAGTAATGCGTAGTCACATTTTATATTTTGTTCAACAACATTTTGCACTTTGCAAGCTGCTTCTGAGCTGGCTTTAGGATTTAATGCTTATCCATGAAAATAAGCAGTCCTGAAACACATTTTCCCATGTATTGCTTTTTTATAGATCTTTTTTTTTTGTCTTTTATAGATGATCTGTTATGCAAATTTCACTTTTTCTTGCAAGTTTGTGTAAGAAAAAAAAACCCATTCAGCCTTTTTCTGGAAATAAGTTGATGATCTTGGTGTCTGGAAAATTACCCATTTCAAAAATCTCCCATAGTACCATTGTGTGTCTGTTTGTAGCCATTTTCACTTTATAAAACAAGAGCGTAAACCAGTGGTGCCGAAAGCCGGTCCTTAACGCCCGGCATCCTGCATGTTCTAGTTCAACCTTTTCAGCATGTCAATGGTCTTCTTAGGCCTTCTGATGAGCCATCATTTGATCCAGGTAGGTTAAACCATGGAGAGAACTAAAACATGCAGCATTCTGGCCCTCGAGGACCGACTTTGGGCGTCACTGGTGTGTAAACATTGAGTTGGCGGGGGGACGCAGACAGTAACGGCTTATTTGGATAAAGAAGAAAGAGCAATAAAACAGCTAATACTAAAAGATTAAAATAGGCAAAACTCAGGAATTTCATTCTCTTAAGAGTGATTTTTGCAGAGAATATTGCAATGAATATGTTTTGTATTACACAAAAGACCCATTGTAACTTGCTTAAAAGGAAGCATAATAGATCCCCTTTAACACAATAATGAAATTCTAAACAACGTGTTACTGTTAACCAACACCTTTAACAGATTGATATAGCTTTGAGAAGCTAACCAGCTCCTATTATATACAAATAATCACATGCCTAATGTTAAAGTACTGTTTCAAGTTACACTTTAAGAAAATTGGTCTAATTAAGTTAAAGTGTTTTTTTAAGTTATGTTTGATGTCTATTCTTTTGCCTGTTTAGGTCATACCTTGGACAAAGAAAAATAGCAACCCTCAAACCAGAGGCTAAAATTCTTGAAATATTTTATCCTGTCAATGACTTGTTTTTTTTTTTTTTTTTTTTTTAATGGAGTAGATATACAACATCTATTCTTCTATCTTTGTAAGATTAACTCAGTCTGGACTTTCTCCCATCGTACTTGGTTTTCTCTGGTATAATTTTTATCGGGACGATCAGACTAGGTTAAATTTAAAACCTCAACAGAGTCCAGGCCTCCAGGAAGCAATCATTTCTCAATAGTCGAGTGCCTAGATGCTCTGTATGAAGTGACTCATAGAACAAGTAGTTGGTTTTTAACAGACTAGGTTAATACATAAGGCAGCCAAAAATAAAACAAGCTATTTAACCACCTGCTTCATTATCAGCCCATTGAATGCCCATTATTAGAGGTTATTAGCCTGATATTAGCTGGGCTCAATAGGTTATGAACCATTCGTATTGCTGATAATATGTAGCTTATTGTTAATAATATCAGCTTCACCCGCGTCTAAACCTGGAAGGCTCTTTTGTTTTTAGCTTTATTGTAACCTTTATTTGCAATGCACCTACTAGTGTTAAAGAGGATATCCGTCATGATTTGCGGTAGTAGAGGTGGTGAGGAAGATGCTGTGGACCCAGGTGAAATGAAGAAGTGATGATTTTAATGAGGATGTCAGAGAAACAACAGTCCAACCTCCAGGCAGCACAGAAATGAGCGGAAGGCTAAGGCACAAAAACTGGTAGCAACTGGTAGCTGAATAGACATTTGACAACTGACTAGACAGCTTGACACACGAGACAAGGACCCCCCAAAAAAACAATCAAAGCTTTGACAGTTTTCCATCTGAATTACTGGATGCACTTATATCACTGAGATTTTATTGTATAGTTTGTGTGTATTGTTCAAGATTTACAGGGAAGTCAAACTTGCATCAGCACAGCCATAGTCCTCTCCACCTGTCTATGTTGTCTGTTACTGTGGCAAGACAGATGAAGAGAGATAATGAACTTCTGAAATCTGAATGCTTCTTTTTTTCTCTCAAAAGGTTCTTATTTATTGATCAGATCATTGCATTAATTTATTTCCACTTTTCTATAAGTTCCACCCTTTTCCAGAATTGCTTTTTGCTTAACTATGCCACAGCCCAAGTTCAAGCCCTGCACAAATTGCCAAACTCCCCATCAGGCAAACAGAAGAACGTCCGATAGTGGCAAAAAGTACATACCACATTCATCGGAGGAAAGCGATATTGGCAGCATGGGATTAGGTGTTCACCCCAGTGGTTATCAAGATTCGTTAAGAAAGTTTTCACCTTCATAAACTCTTGTGGATTGTGACAGTCATCTGTTACCCACAAGTTTATCGCAGACAATGGTTTTGACAATGAATCATGCTCTACTCAAGACATAGTTGTTGGTGCATGCCAAAAAGGGAGGAAAGAGAGTGGATGAAAAGAAACATTACTGTTTGTACTGCTGCAAGCCATTTTCTAAAATGGCAAAACGTCTACAACAGTTACATGAAAAATATGTTGTACTGTCGTGTCATAACACTGTTGATCAGAAGGCTGTTAGCGATCAATAGCACACTGCTGCTGGATGTTTAGCGTACTGTAGAGCAGAGAGATGAGGTTGTTGTTTCTCCTTACATCCAGTAGGTGGCGCTGTTGCTACAATCGATAGCAGGCACACCCGCTAGAAGGAAACAAATGCATTCAGTGCAACACTTTCATTCTATAGATTGAAAGGTTGCCAGGCGACGGTGCATTTTTGTTCCAAAAACAAGCAGAGAAAAGACATGTCTGATTTCAGAGTCTGCATCCTTCGAAGGACTCTTCCTACTTAGCCTGGGTCCTTAGAAGGCTGTAAATAAATGAAGACCGGAAAAGAGAGGCTGTGAATTTGGACAGACCTAGTCTTCACCAACTGTCCCCGCCCCACTTCAGTGTAACGCATGTCTCATAGCAATCATGACGGCGTTGAAATCACATTTGGAACCATACTGAACTAAAGCAATGATCTGTTGTTTTCTGTCCACCTAATTTTAGAAGAATTACTAAACTTGTTTCGTCGGCGCAGATATGTCTTGTATCTCTGATTGAAAGAAAACGTTCAGGTAAAATAAATTTATTTTTTCTGTATTTATAGTCTGTACAGTACTACTAATAAAACGAATAGTTTATTGTTAACTTTAAACGTTATAACTAACGTGTGTATAATAACCTTATTTCTACATTATTCAAATGCACACTTTTTTAGTCATTTAAACTTAACAGCTTTTAAATTTTAAAAATGTTTCCGTGTGCTTCTTTTTTACCTTATGGAGTGCTTTACTTGCTTTGATCACTTAAAATTAGAAAAAATAATTTAAAAGAAATACATTTTTCTTCTCGTTCCTCTCTTTACCTAGACCAGCTCCAATAATAGTGTTAACCCTGTAGGGTTAACCTCCTGGATTGTTTTTTTTGTTTTTTAATAATGAGGACACCGAAGCCAGACTTCCGTTTGAGCAGGGAGTCTTTGGCAGTGCTGCTAAACCTGCTCAATCAAGATCGATGACATGGATGGGGTGCTACTATTGAGACCTTAGTTTTTCTATTCCGGTTGGCAAACGGCGCATCCTACAGAGTGGCCCACAGTTTACTGTGATGCCACTGTCAACTGTCTACGACATTGTCCATAGAATTACAGAGGAGGTGGTTGACATTCGCCACCAGGTCATCCACCTCCCAAAAACCCAAGAGGACCTGAATGTAGTGTCCCGTGGCTTTAAGGGCTGCCACGCCACAGAGCCTTTGAAAAGGGTGTGGGTGCAATCAATGGCTGCCACGTCCGCATCAAGTCCCCAAACGGCTCTGATGGTCAGTGCTATAGGAATAGAAAACTATTCCCATCAAACTTTTCTACCTGGTTGCCAGGAAAAGTGCTTGGCTAGATAAGTTTAGTTATTCCTTTAAAAATACCAAAATATCACAAGTGCTTTCATTTATCCAGACATTTACTTACATTTCAACGTAAACTCTTCATCACGTTCTGTTGAGAAAGTCGTTCCAAAATAATAATTTAAAAAAATTTATATTACTACACAATATTATAAAATGTATAGGACATTTCTACAACAAAGAATAAAAGAAGTGATTTATTCATTTTCAAATACGATCTTCAACTCTCAGGAGATTTATATTGTATCTTTCAATGCAACATACATTAACTGCGCTTAATTATATCTGTTTATCTTGCACTCATTCGTGAAAAGCCATTTGGGTTTTCAAAACGATGTGTCATGAGTCATGTGCTTCCTCAATCCCCCAGGGAAACAAAAATAGGTAAAAAAAATAAAAATTTTGTTAAAAATTGAATAAAAATGCATGTGCCTCATATACAGTTTAGTACAACAATTACACACTGATTTCTAGTCAATGTGGTACACAATATGGAAGCTATTGAAGAAAACATATTTAATATTAAATTATTTAAAATATTGAATATGACTTGACATTTTAATAGAGGGAAGTGTGTCTCATGTAAAAGCATGAATTACCACTTTTTTGTATCAGTTGGTCACAAGTCAAGGCATTTATTAACATTTGTGTGACAGGAGTGTTTGGTTCGGAAATCTGTTGACAGTCACTAAGTGAACCTCCGAGTGCTTGAGGAAGGAGCTAGAGAACGGCTGGCCAAAATTAGTGTTCATAAATCGGATCAACCTTGAGCTAAACGCCGCTTGCTCGGCGGATATTGGAATACCTAATATCCAACTCGAAACTAACTTCACTGCAGTCGGTAACACAATAAAATCACCGGGATAAAGTTTGTTTTGGTCTGTGGCCTGTAAAGATGGCACAGAGCGACTGCGCGAGACGTAAACGCCCCACAACGTCAGATGCAGTGACGTTGTTTCCAAAGCTCTATTGGCCAATAGCAGAGGAGCTGGACATAGAAGGCAGCTCTCCTCATTAACGTAACAATGCAGCAGAAAACGGGCAAGCAGAAAAGGGAGAAGCAGAAAATGGAGAGGAGGCAATGACAACAGGAGGGCTTGTATAAATAAGGAAAAGACAAAACAAAATATCTACCTTTCTTGACAAAAACGCATGTTTAGGGGAAATGAAAGAAAATATATACATTTTTGACGAAAACTCATGTGTAAGGACAAGGAAAAACTAAATACATATTTATGCTTTTATTTCTTATTATGTCAGCTTTGGTCCTCCATATTATACATGCTCATGAGTCAAATATAATGTTGGTTTTCTCTACTTACCATCTGCAATAAATGCAGTCCACATAGGTATATCGAAAACTATTTGAGAATATCTAATATCTTTTCTTATCCAAGGCAAGCTCCTCTACTTTCTGCTTTCAATTCTTCAGTAGTACAGACTTTTCTGTAATGCCAATCTGTATGCAAAGATTTGCTCATCTAAGTAGAGTTAGGTTTGTTATTTATATGAAATCAGTGTTAACTTTAGTACCACTTTTTCTCTCGGCTGTAGTTTTAACTATTTAACTCATCAATTTAGAATGTTTTACATTTTCTATAAATAAATGACACTGCATGTTGTAACTTTCTGAAAGCTTCTAGATTTTGATAATTCACCAGCAATTCAGGAGGTTCTGTGGTTAGAATATTACTGGGAAATGCTCTAAATAACTTTAGCTACCTCACTGGGATTCTTTGTGCTTACACAAAACATATTACGTTTATAATGAATGGCCAGTGGTAAATAGATACTAACTTCAACTAAGCTATTGCTATTGACTTTCTTTGTTAAGACATTGCCAAAACCATCAACGTTGTGTTCAGATGACTATGTTCCTGTATTTATATTCATCATTCACTGTCTACCAGCTATTTATAAAAGCATTCACTGTAAGAATTAAATATGAATAGGAAATCTTAGCTTCTTTTAATGTATGAAACAATTTTGTGATTTTATTTTATTTGTATCCAAGTAATTTATAACCCTTGTCAGAACAAAGAAATCTCAATAATGCTACACTGTCCTATTTCCTTTTTTTTCTTCTTCATGTAGTGATCCTGTGGTCCACTAGGTGACAGTCTGATTCTTTACACAATATCAGTGTTTGGAAGTCTGCACAGAGCTTACGGTGTTGTTGAAGTGCAACTGAAATGCTGTCTAAGACTCATCTGTAACTTTCATGGTGAGAAGGAAATGCTTAAATTGACAAGTTCTGATTGTTGCATGTTAAGGCTTACTTCTAAAGCATCTTGCACCTCTGTTCTGATCTAGAGAAGCAAAAAACTCAGAAAAAGATTACAGTTTGTTTCTAAATCCCTAAGAGCAACATTAAATCCATAATTTGAAATACCTAATCAATAATGCACTACTGAAAATCTGGTTGCAAAACAGGGCAGGTTATTGAATCTCCGAGACAAGAATGAACACTGAGAGATGCAACAGAGCTCTGCAGTTAAGTCTCCAAAGATCATTGAGGCTGTATGCACTGAAATGCATACAGAGTTTGAACTGAAAATAATACCAATATAATTTAAAAATAAGTTAAAATTACAAAATGTGTTTGCAGAAATGTACATGCTGCAACATATACTTTTCTGAACCACTACACGAACAGGACTGTCTTCTCAATTGGCTTTCATTTAATTCATGTTCTAATAACTGCACATTAGAGGAAAGCAATCCAAAATAAAACACACATTCACACTTGTTTGAGGTACTGTAGATGTTAAACAGATTAAGTATGCAGAAGTTTCCACATGGCCGATCTGTAAACAAAGTATGTTTGTCTGCAGGTAATTAACATTAGAAAGCTAAAGACCACACTGGGGTTAAAAATAGCAGCAGATAGTGCTGCAGTAAGCACTCTCTAGCTTCTGAGCTACCCCTTTTTTTACCTCAGCACCTCCTACACAAGCTCACCTCATGGCTTCCTGTGCAACACCACAGTTTTCCATTGTGGCAGGCTTCGGCCTGTCAAGCTTCACTGACAGCTTTAGTCAGGTGAGTGCCTGCAAAATATCTTTGCAGATCTTATTCGCAGAGAATGCATTAAACTAATTGGTCTGTGCCTATTTAGGGTTTTTTAACTGCCTTATTTGTTCACATGCATTTGTTCTTTTTCCTTGTGAGATTCAACTAACCTGAAGCAACCAGTGGGTAAAATTATCAAGTATTTAATGCAACATTTAGTCATCATGTTGCCACTGAATATTCTCAGTTTTGTTTTGTTTTTTTTACTTTATTTTCATTGATGTGACTGAAGGGGGCACTATAAGCAAGACTGCTGCTGGGCTTCCTCATGCAAATTTGAGTATGGGCCAATACCCTCCCTGAGAGCTTCATTGACTGCGTCCTATAAGTGCTGTGTCCTGCACTTGACTCCCTGTTTGATGCTGATTGGTATTCCAAGGCTTCCACCTTGCAGAGGCTTTAATGCGATGATGAAGCCTGCATTGTTTGCCTCAAATGACTATTTTGTGCAACATATATAAATCCTTGTAGGTTTTAATATTGCCTCTAATTTTCAAAAACTGCTCTCTATTTGTAAGATGAACATACTTGAGAGATACTGCTTTACTCAGTATGAATAATGTGAGGTTTTCTTTTTCTTTTTTGACTTTAGCAGCAAATCCCAAACAACAAGATTATGCTAAAGCTGTCTGTGTACCTTTAAGAGGCAAGATCACATTGTTATTCCGGGTTTGTCCACAAGCTGACTGTGGAGGTGGACAGATAGCGGTTCTGGGGGGTGGTGCTTGTGCGTGCGTGTGTGTGTGTGGAGGAGGGAGAAGGTGTGGGAGGGGTGAGCGTAGGAGTCTCCTAATATGAGTCTCCGGGGGCCAGTATGGATTAGAAAGAGACGGGGAGACACTGCGATGTGGATAAGATGTTCTTTAGATGCAGCCCTGTGTTTTACAGCATGTCCAAGGAGGCAGGGATTGATCTTGAGTTCTCTCCTCTACAATGGCAATGCAGGGCTGAACACTCAAGGCTAAGCTGCCCATTAACAAGCCAATAATTTGTGTCATTATGTGAGGACTGCAGCTGGTGCTACTGATGCGCCGCTTCTCACATGTCAACCCTGAAGACTGAAAGGAGTCTTAGCGCTACTCATTATAAAGCCCCAGCCCCTTCATTCTAGCTTCCATCCTTTGTCCAGGAAGCATGCACGGTAGTGTGAAAAAAAAAAAAAAAAAAAAAAGAAAAGCATAAAGAAAAGGCCTGGTCTGGATGGCATTATTTATTTCCTCCCCCTGCTCCCTTTTTTGAAACACAGCATGCTCAATATAAAATCAATGTATTAAGTGTTCTCAAGTATGTAGAATGACGCGCTGCCATTCCCACTCTCTGCCTTTGGCTGTGATTAAAGCTAATTTGAATGATTGAAATGCTTCCATAGAGGAGCCAGAGTGAGTGAAGTGAAGGGCTCACACAGATGAAGGGGGAGGAGGCGAGAGAGGCTTGGCTCTACTCCAGGTGGAGGAGGTGAGTCATTCCCCGGCAACAGATACACAGTCTACCGGCGTGCACATGTGTGATTGTGCATGGCCCAAATTGTTGTCGAGAGAATAAAATAGTGCTCCGAGCAATAGAGTAATAAAGAATGAATACGGCGGCTGTGTACACTATGAGTTTTTCTGATTTTTACGTCTGTCACAGTGGACTTCTAAGGGTGGATAAATAGCCAGTGTAGGCTGTTTTGGTTGGCTGAGTCCACTTTGCAAAAGCATGAAAGATGAAGGTGGCTCAGCTTTAATAGTATTAGGGTGAGATAAGTAGTAGTATATATTTTACATATTATTTTTCACCTTATTTTACACAAACTTGGTGCATATTATTTTATTGCTGAAATTAATATTACTGCTAATTATACACAATAACCACTTGTTACTGCGTACTATGCAATAAAAAGATGCAAAGTTAATGCAAGGAAACAGCATTTTTTGCCGTCACAAATACAAATATGTAGACTTTGTTGAAAGCCAAAGAGACAGTATTCTTTTGGTAAAAAGAGACTTAGCTTGAATGTTTTATCAACAACACAAAGGATCCAATCCCCATTGTAAGGACCTGTCATGCTGTGGACATAATCTAAAAGAGAGATCGCACAAAAATGTTTTTGTATGCTAACCTTGTGATCGGTTAAAGGAGTGGTAAAAAAGAAAAGTTGAACATAATAAACAATGAGTGCAGCAATAGTTGTGAAACAACTGAATTGCAAAAAAAAAACATAAAAAAAAACATTTTCAAATTTTTTTTCTTTACTTAATAAATGTCCTCAAATTCAAGGCTGAATTTTCCTGAAAGAAATAACAAATTTGTTCAAAATTGTTTTTTTATCTCACTTGAAATGTGGGGTGAAGTGTCAATAAATTTGTCCACATAAAAGTAAAATTATGCTAAATGCTGGAATTTTCTGCTTCATCTTTGTTATTTTAATGTTTGTGTTAAAAATAAATCATGATCATGATAATGCATGATTTGTGGTACTAATGGGATTTTTTTCCATTGCATTATTTCTGTATAAATAGTTCCGATACGCATGTTAAGTTTGAAAAATACCAAAGCAGGAACTCTTAAAAGTACTGTAAAGTAATTTAAAACACTCAAAATGGTGGTGTTTTTTTTTTTTTTTTTTTTTTTTTGATTACAGTACAGGTGCAGACCACTTAGCGGAAATAAAACCATACACTAGCTGTTCTGAAATTGTAACCCTGGGCTATCTGAAGCTGGTAAGTTATTGAGGGCACATTCTACATCTTATGCTCTTGAAACAAACACCCTCTTTCTTGCCACGTTTCTGCAATTATGCACACTCATGAGCGTGAAAGTCAATGCATTCCGCTTCATTTGCGTGTGTGTGTGTGTGTGCGCGTGCTGCAGATGCAAACCAACTGGTGTTTTGGAGCCACCCGACTACTGCTCAAGGTGGGCGTCAGATTCGTGTGGCTTCAGCATCAAAACTAAACAAGGTCAACAAGAAGTTTCACTCACACGTCTTTGAGTTGTTTTCCGCTTAAGGCCTTGCATTTCATATTTTTAGCGCTATTTCATCCCTCCAAAAAAAAGAAAAAAAAACTGAACTTGATTTTTTTCCCTCCTTTTGTCAATGTGTGGCAAATTATTTAGATAAGAACCCATCAAAAGTACATACTCACATGGACAAATACAATCACGATTTAGACATGAAAGATTCCCATTGTTTCACATGCTCTTAAGAAGCCAGCTGGAAGAAAAATATTTCACAAGGATCCCAAAGTATTTCTGGATAACTACCTGCAAGGTTCTGATTACTTGTCCTCCAATGAGGGAGGGGTACACACAAAGGAAAGTTGGGTTCAAAACACAGCAAACCAGAAGCAATGCTACTCAGCTGCCTCTCTGTCTCTGCCCGTTGAACTGTCGCTTCCTAATCTATCTACCTATCTATCCCTCACCAACGCCATTGACGAGAGCAAATAAAAGTTGTTGTCATGGAAACCTGTCGTGCCTCTGCCACCCCCCACGGCAGGCTGAAACTTGTGCAAACACACGCATGCACACCCCCACACATGCACACACACACCGGTCTTTGTCATTCTCCAAACACTAGAGAGACGTAGACTTGTCCAGGAAGCAGAGCGGAAAGAAAATTTGTCCCACTCTTCATGAGACAGGCAGATTGCAGAGATCCACCTGGAAGGTGAAAATCACTACAAAATGGCTTATAGTCATTGCAAAAGGCTTCATTACCTCATGCATTTGTTTACCAGGCCCTTCTTTTGTAAAGGGTTTTACAGGTATATGTGTAATCTGTTGCAATATTTTCAATAAGCTGTCCAAGCTATTTGTAACAAAACAAGCAAACTCACACTTATGCAATTATAAGTAATACAGATTCACAACATGGGACTACAAGGGGAATTAAAAGTTGCTGTTTACGCCTGCTCAAATATCCATTAATTGAATAACTGATGCTAAAATAGAATACAAAACACAAATGCCTAGACTATTCAGAAGGTATATATAGACATTTCTAGTTATAGTTTGTAATTAAACAATATCTTGTCATCAGGAACTTTATGAGATACAGCCATTCAATTGTTTGTGAAAACTGAAATCAAATCAACCAATCACATAGCAGAAACTTCAACTGTTTAGGCAGGTAATATTCCAGAACTTAGTGGTCAGCTGGATGTTCATACACACTGATGTATTGGTCCTAAACGGAGAACAACAACATCCAAGTCTGAATCAGATAGGCTTATAGCTGCGGAAGACCACACCATGTGCCACTGTTGCAACCATGAGCAGGAAACAAAGGGTTACAAATCGCAGATTCTCATAAAAACTGGACAATAAGAAATTGGCTCAACCCATAATCAATCTGTTATCTGAAATAGCTCAAAGATGCATCTCATAAATCATCAACTAGCAGTATACAGCATATCTAGCCAGATCACAACACGATGTTACATTTCTAACATCGATTTGGATGGCGCAACTTCCAAGAAGAAGAAGAAGAAAGGGAAAAAGAGTGAGGATGTGACAGAGGAGTTAGGAGGCAAATCAGAGGAAGAGGCAGAAGAGGCCCAGGACATATCATTTTCCATCGCTCCAGCATAATCAGGCAATGGTTTGCGACCCACAATAGGACAGTGATGTGGGTCACCATCCTGTCATCCTGCTCCTCGTTCATTAGCCCCATTTTTCTCAGCACGGAGATGGAAATTATTGGAAGACTGCACTGTAATTACTACAGCACTGCATGTATTGTTTTCCTTAAGGAGATTTTCTTATGTTTCCATTTCCACTTTAGTTTTTCCCCCCTATTGAACTCTGCACTGCTGTCTTTTCACAATTACAACTTAGAATATTTGTCATCAAACCTTCACCGATAACTAATAACAGAACATTCCTCCAGAGTACACTGCTACATTGACAAGATGATAAAGCAATTTGACTGTCTTTTGCATACACTATGAAAGAAGGGCTTGTCATACTGTAGGAACTGACTTGTTCATTGACACAGATATCTACCTTTGAGAGGCAAACTAAGAATGTTGGGAAGACACTGGCTTTTGTAGCTCATGTTTTGCTGTTTGAATTGTTTTGAAAAATGCACTTACTGTTTTGCAGATCTTGATGATGATTTGAGAAATGCATAAAAGCGACTAAGAAAAAATGTTATAATAGATTAAGCATTGTTTAAACACTACACACCGTCTGAGTATTGTTGCTGACCATACCCATGCTATCTTGACCTCAGTGCACGCATCTCTTATTGTTACTTCCAGCAGGATAATGCACCATGCCACAAAGCTCAGATGATTTCAATCTGAACATTACAATGAGCTCAGTGCACTCCAATGTCCTCCACAGTCACCAGATCTCAATCTTGGAAAGCACCCTTGGAATGTGGTTAAACATCATGCATCATGAATGCGCAACTGAGAAATTCAATTCATGGTCTAAAATCTTGGAGAATCTATGGCAGAATGGATTAAGAAAGTTTCAGTGATTTTATATTTCTGTTTTCTGGAGGAATAATTGTAGTTAGCTGCAAATTTATACAAATTCAGATAATAACTTTGAGGCCAAGGCCAATGCTGATAAAAAGAAAAAGTTATTTCTGTCCACCCCAGAAATAACTTTCTGAAAAGATAATAAAAATAAAATCTTGATGGGATAACTCCTTGATGATTCAGTCCCCTTGATCATTATGCAGACACCAGCTACACTACTAAATCTGGTCCATTCCCTCCACTTGCAAACATAAGCACAAAGTCCCAAGCTGCTCGTAAGACTGACGCACTGCACTTCGTGAATCCCCCTTCCTGATTTCCGTGAACAGCACACGTCCTGCAGCTCTCCATTCACTCAAGGTGAGACGCATGTGACATGACAAGTTGCTGCTATGACAACGGCGTATATAGGGTACATCACACAACGATGAGCCCATGTGTCAACTGACAATAAAGACACTCTACTAATGTCATCTTACTCTTTTGGTTTAAACAAATAAGATCTCCAACACATTTTTTGCAGTTATACTTTCAGTTATTGTAATTATTTGTACTGTGGGTGTTGAGGACCTGCAAATTCTGGTCAGGCGTCTGGCTCCCCTCAATCAATATCTAATCAGTTCACTTGATGTAATTGCTCAGTTGCTGATTGCTTCTTGAAACCGTTTCACCTGAAATGTGTTTTTTCTTTTACCCTGCGATTTGGCAATTTTGAGGTTTGGGTTCAGATCATTATTGCTTTCACAATCTGGCGCAGTGTAAATTCAATGCTAGCTTGCAGAGGATGGGACGTTCTGAGCATGATTGGCACTTGGTGAAGGAAAGGAAGCCTGAAGAAAGAACAATAACAAAGCGCTTGTCAAATTAGTCTATCATCTTTCCCCAATAGCTAATGTATTTGATACAATAATCATGTTTGTGTTTTAAAGCTACTTGTTACACTAATCAGACTTTATCAGGGCTTATTGAGAAGAGATCTGAACTAAATTTAACAACAAATAATTTGTTGTTATTTTTACGCATTGCAGAGCTAATTCTGATTGGATTTCAAATAATTGTGGAATATTTTTAACCCTCATCCAAAGTATGTTGCAGAGTTGTTGGATGAGTTTTCCAAACTGCTGTCATTTATTTGAATTTTGACCATATTTTAATATTTTACATTCATAGATGGGCTGTTGATTCTTATGTATGGCTTTGAACATAGTTGCTCCATCTAGTTATTCAGATGATTCCTATGAATCAGAGAAAAAGAGGCATGATTTACAAGTTTTATTGGTAAAAGAAATGTTGAAAGTCATCATTTTATTTCTTTGTCACAGTTATGCTGTAATTTGTGTGGGTCTTCCTCATAAAATTGCTAATTACATTCAAGTGTGTAGTCCCACCAAGTGCAGATGTTAAAGCTTCATGGTATAGTCCTTATGCAAGCCACTGTGTGTTTGATTTTAAATCACATTAACTGACCTGACCCGAAGCAGGTGAAAATTCAATGTCCATCCTTTTAGAGCTGACTGGATTAGAAAAAGAAATCTATATTTGAATGTGGCATATGTGACCTTTCACCTAGAGATCATTGTGTTGTTTAAAAGACCTTTTCTACCCATCTATTCCAGTTCGCTTACCCTGCTCTAAGTATTGTATTCAGACAGACAGCCACCTCAAGAGGTTGCAGATGAGAAGATACATTGCGAGTGACATTTAAAAGAACTCGCTGCCTCACTAACCCCTCATCTGCTTGTCTATTGTCAGCATCCTTTGGCCTATAATGAGTACATGCACGCCCAGGCCATTATAAATAGTCTGTGTCCTGGTTAATGCAACACCTCTCTTTGGGTGCTATTTGGGCTGCATGATTCACTGTGATTCATGCCAACATGTGTTCTCTCTGTTCTCGCACATGAGCTGGATGACCAGGGGGGAGGAGATAAGAACCACAAGGGAAACATGGATCATGAGTTTGTGTGTGCCTGTGTGCAGATAGCAAACTGGAAACAAAACTGAAGGAATGCTTCGGATTGAAAAGGCTGAAAAGTACCAATTTCTCCAAACCACTTTCAGACATGCCAACTCTTTTAAAAGGAAGGAGGGAATACATGCTAAACATATACTTTAATGCACAACTGAAGTTTGCAGTCGCCTGCAAGGACAAGCCAAATGTCCATTTGGGGAATGTCTTACAGTCAGGAAGGACACATGTTGAGCTTTTGGCCATAATATTAATAAGTTTAATATTGATATAATATGAAACTTATTATAAAAGTAACGCTGTCCTTCCAAATAGCACTGCTTCAGCTGTCACACACAGTAGTGGCTGCATCATGCTGAGCTTTGGTTTTATTGCATTTTGCCAGTATCACTGACATCGCAGGCTAACATTTTGGAAGGTCCTTACTCCATTTCCAAAAGAAAATGTATGCACTAATTTTAAAAGACAGTTAGAAGCAAATTAATTTAAATCCAGCAATTCTGATCAGAATAGAGGTCAAATACATTTTAAGTAGTATATCTAATTCTTCCTTAAAAACATTCAGATTTTTCTTTACAGTTAACAGTTCAAATAATCATTAAAAGGGCAACATTAAAATGTAATCTATGATGAGGATGACAGTATGAAAACACCTGACCATGACTGTAGGTAAAGAAAGAAATATTTTGATATTGTACTTCATGTTTAATCCCCCTGTGGATGCATACTGCACATTATGTGATCTTTGACTGTAATTAACATGTGATTAAGTGAAGGACATCTATTTAACTATGACCTGCTATTGCTGTTGGCACCCACAAGCTATGAGGGCGATGCAGGAATTAATGTGCTTTTAGAAGAGTCTACACATGGGGGGGACATACTGTTCTGGACACTTTGCAACCTAATATACTTGCCTGCTTGTTTAGCTTCTAATTTATTTACCATGATATCACTTGGCATCCATCGCTTGGTTTATTTTTTATGCCTGTGTATTTGTGCGTCTGAGATTTCTAGAGCAAAACAGCTCCCATTGGCCACGTGGGTGTGTAGTGGGTAGCTTAGAGTTACATTAATAGCCAAAGGGCAGTCAGGCAGGGAGCGAGGACATAGACAGGAAGGGGAAATACAGTTTGCTGTTCGCCCACCACTTCCTGCATGTCTCCTACACTCACAGCCCACGGACCAGAGCTGCTTTTAAAACCAGCTTATTTGCTTGCAGTGCAACAATGATGAGATGAAACAAACTGGGGTAAACAGCATCACAAAACACTTTGGAACTGCAGGGTTGCAACAGTGACTAGATTACAATTGCATGAGGTTTATGCAAGTGAAACTCTTAAAGTTGAACTTTGCATTTTAAGATTACATAAAAGCAAGGCAATCTTGAGAAAGCATGAGTCAAATTTCACCATTCATAATAATAGCTTTGTATCATTCAGCAAAGCCTTAAAATTATATTGTCAAACTCAGTGCAGACACAAACAAGAAACACTCTAGCTTAGAGATAAAACAAGGATTGCAGCACCGAGGCATCACCACCAGAGGTCCTTCTCTCATTAACTGTCGTCAGTGTATGTCTTTGTCTTGAACCACGGAACAAAAGGTGACTGGGGTTAGCCATCATAGTTCAAGTATAATGCAACAGATGCTTCCATGTCCACATACCAAAGCAGGTTCATCTATCATGAGTTCAAGGAAGCTGTAGGTGTTAAATATGACACATATTCAGGCATATCAGACCTTTCACCTCTCTGCCTTCACCACACCAACAAGCTTTCACCACCACTGCAAACACAGCGTAGAGGCAGTGGGCTGCTGCTGACCCATGGCAAAACCGAAGAGGAGGATTGGCCTGTCGGATAAGAAGCTCCTGGTGTTGCACTCATACCGCGCTCTTGTGAGAGGCAACCCCCACCCCTGCCCTTCTGGGATCCCACATCCCCATTGAACTTTCCACCCACTCACCAAGGAATGTGGAAAGAGGGAAGGGAGGGTGCTAGGGGGGCCAGGAGGGGCAGAGCTGGTGGCGATGGTGGTTTGGGTGGGGTACAGCGAGGGATATAAAGAAAAGGATACAAGAAAAGAATAAAAAAGATGACAAAAGTCTAGGTAAAACAAATATTAAGATATAGTAATAACAAATAGTCCCTTGCAATAACGCTCAGACTCCTATTAGATTGCATGTGTCTCTTGATTACATTAGAACAGAAGAAGAAGCCATTACATTGTGTTGGTCCACAATGCAAGGAGTACAGTGAAGAACATCATCGAAAAAAAGTAACTACTGGCAGATATTTACATTTAAAAACAGTCATTTTCAAATGAGTAGTTAATTTCTCATCCGCAGTAGATAACTATTTTCAAATCTTTGTTTTATATACATTTTGATAAGCAGGTTCTCGAAGCTAAGTGCTAATCCTTGGGTGTATTCACACTTGACACTTTTGGTCCGTTTTAACCGAACCAGAGATTATTTACCCAGTTGGTCTGGATATTTTGTCCGGGTGTGAATATGCTCATGCGAACCCTGGTGCAGACCAAACACCAAACAACCTCTGGCTGGTGGGGCTAGCTTCTGTTTTGGTCCGATATGAACTAAACACAGGAATCCGTTTGGACTTTGCGAGCCACCATTCTGGCCATTATGGTAAAAATGAGCCCTTCGGTGCTGTACTGAAATCATGCCTAATCAAACAAGCGGATCTGGTGTGAATACACTCCTAGAGAGGACAAGATTGTGCCATAACAACCTCAATCTTACAAGTATTTCAGGAATTTATCCAAACACTATTTTATGAAGTTCCAGACAGAGTTTTGAATGGATGTTTTTTTTCTTTACAAAATAATAGTATTAGTATCTACAGTCAAAATGGATGTAGGTGGTCATACACCACCAATTGTCTTCTTGTGTTAATCAATAAGACATAAACATTAGTGTTTCTAGATAGAGCAGCCGCCTAATAGAACAGTAAAGTACTTTAAAAAACTAAAAAATATATTTTTTATTATTTATGAAAACAGTAATATTTATGGGTTTTTTTTACCCCATGTAACTATTTAAATGTTCCGATCAGTGGCACAACACCTTCAACTGTAATTTCCTGCTTCTGTTTTACGAACTTCCCAATCTAAACTTGACAGATTAAAAGTTAAAAATGGACCAACAGCTATAATGTTTTTGAGACTGTAATTCTTATAGATGGTAGAGTTCCTCTTTGATCATTAGCTTTAGTCTCAAAGACCAGTTAATCTTGTTTTATCCTAAATGAAAATACCAAGAGAGTATCCTGCAGCAGGTAAGATGTGTACTACTAGCCCTTTAGCAGAAACTCATTTGAAAAAAATCTGAACTATAAAGTAAAGGTGAAAAGAAAGCAAAATTATGCAATGCCTTTGACCTTTCTCAAGATTTAAAACTACAGCTGTGCTTTGTCCTTGTCGTTATGCCACCAGGAACGCCTAATACTGTGTTTTGACATCCAGATCTTGTCAACAAGCTGCTCATGCCAGTTGTCTTTCCTTTTCTCTCCTTCTGCAGACTTTCTCAGCAGACACATGTGCTGATGAAAGCAGGTGCCTTGGAACTCCTCTCGTTGAATTAGGAATTCCACAGCGTAAAGTGGCGGCATTGTTGAAGAAAGGTTATAGCTGTTTCAAATTCTCCCCTGAAATGAATAGGCTCTCTCTCTGGTGGTTGTACAAAAAAGAGGGATGACATTTTGGTTGCGTCAGCTGTATATCTAAAGTGTCTGCAGCAAAATGCCAGAATGATCAAAGCCAAATAGGGAGGATAATGCACACAGAGAGCACCTAGCCTCTCTTTGTTAGGTTATCTACCCACAAACCTTAGTCAGACCTCATAAAAAGTCATTACACCCCTCACTGACAATTCTGTGAATACCAGCCATTTAATGATAAACATTCACATGATGACAGTGAAAAAAAATTATCAGGTCTTTACATTAGGGATTAGATTCGGCGGTTGAATTACTCTCTGTTCAAGGGCAGGATGGAGGATAGGAAACTCAGTGGGTGGAACATGAAAAGATTTCATAAGAGGAGGCAGGTGGTGCTGACACAAGACATTAAAGCTCTCTCTTTTCCTCAGGATCAGTCTCCGCATCTCACACTTCCTGTCTTTTCTTCTGGCACCTACCTCCAAACACACCTCAGTGGCATGTCAAAGATGTGTGTGGACGCATCCTCTTTGAGTTGTGGGCTGGACAACTTGAGGCTGTTGCATTTTCAGAGATCAGAGAGGAAGGCGCTTGATCTGTTACCGTCTTTCTTAGTGCCTATCATTTCGTTCACCCATGTATTAGTCAACATCTCTTTGTATGGTTCATTGTTTAGATAGGATTCAGGGTATCTGCCCCTGATGTCACGATGGAAGCTCAAATGATGAGTCAGTGGAGATCGAGCCCTTCATGTTTGCCCCCTTCTCAGCCAGTGACATCCCACAAAAGGGAGTCATCAGACTTGAGATTCAGTCATACACAAGGATTATCAAAGGAGCATGATGTTGAAAGATAAACTTAAACTCTGCACCCGCCCAACAAGCTGCCAGAGCTGGGAGCCAGGGCAAACAGAATGGATGTATTTGCTTTTCATGTGAAAATCAATAAGCACAGACAGATGGCAGTTTGTTTTCCTCACTATTTACTCCAAAGCTTCATGACAAATGTCCTCACTGCCCCTCTTAGGTGGTGCAAGGGTAAGGAACAGTAGTCCCTACACTTTTTTTCCATTTCATCTTTTTCCTTTTGGTTGCTGACATATCTTCACCTTGCAAAAGTATCGATTTCCCTAGAATTCTTTCACTTTTGTGGTACATGCATTTTTATTTAGTACCATTCAGCAGTTATGGGTAATGTCATCGACAAGCTGAAAAATGTCCAGAACTAAATCCAGTTGGAAATCTTTAAGGAGAACACCATCGTCAAAAATATATGTCCCTTGCTATTCAAAGCTTTTGGACACATACTCCAGGAGACTAATTGGAGGGGAAGGCAGTACAACAAATTATTAACTCACAGGGACTGATTACACAACAAATTTTTTTGATATTTGTGTGAATTTTTTTTAATAACCATGTATCATTTTCTTCAACTTCACAATGCTATTGCACCAGGCAAGACTGAACCTTGTTGTTGTAACGAGACACAATTTGAAAAAGTTCAGTCATGAGTATTTTTGCAAGTCACTGCATTATGTTCTGTAAGCCACTCATGCAGATTATCTTCATCACTATCAAAAGCCGTTACCAAACATCAAGGTGAAAAGATTCTGCTTTATTGACACTAAAGACAGAAAACGTCACTCAGCTGCTTACTCATTTTGTGGAAAAGAAGACATGACACATATAGTGATAAAAACAATGAAGAGGGTGTCTTGCCAAACATGAATATTTGGAATATCTTGTGAGGTAGTGTAGTCAAATGGTCAAAACAGGTGAACACAAGAAGTTCCAAGTTCTTCTTGTGAATTTTATTTTTCAGCAATTTATACCAAATTGGCAACACACCTGCACTTCATTAGACAATCCCATAATAGAACAGGTCAAACCAAACAACAAAATCTAGACAGAGAAACAGTAATAAGATCATTAATCTAATTTATAACCTCATCTACATAACTGAATGGTCTGCAAAATAAAACATGTAATACAGAGCAACTTAGAAGGTTACTTTAAAGAAAACAAATACAAGAAAAGAAAACCCTGCATTTGGTAGAAGCCAGTGACATTCAGTTATTTAAGCAGGAAATGTTGGGCTGGCTCCTCCCATACACTTTGCTCAGGCTGCAGCATCTGAAATGGACAAACAATGGTGAGTAAAACAGAAAAACAAGCAATTTACCATAAGTGTACCTTGAAACAAAAGAAACATTCATATTCATCCAATGGTCGAGAAGTGTTAGCTTAAACTAAAACGGATGTAAAGTGCAACATAATGCTACCACAAACAAACCCAGGATAGTGAGTGAAGGAAAGTTGCAACAGTTTAAATTAAAGCATTATGACCAACTATAACAGGATTAAATAAATCAGAATTATGAATAAGGGACAAGTGGTAAACACAAATTGAACCACTTTGTCACATATCTAAATACAGGGAGAAGACTGCCTTGACATGATTCTGGACGTAAGAGTACAGATAACCAACGGATGTACTGCCTTTTCCTTACTGTACCAAATAAGGGGATGCATATTGATGTATGACTCAGAATGAGTACACAAAAATTGGCTCCATGTCAGTGCCATAACATTTCAAGTATGCTACAATCCTTCTGGAAAGAACCGCAGCACTCTCCAACCATTGTCTCATAAATACTGACAAATTACTCTTTCTGGAATCTGCCCCAAAAGAGACGACATCATGTTTGTTCACTTGTCTCAAACACTACAAACTCTAGCACTTGAGATGAAAACAGTCCACACAGGAATCAAACTCAGGTCTGCGCTGCTAAATCTGTGGTTTTTAATAGGGCCTCATGTGGAATCAGGCTTTCCTTCTGCTGCTCCAAAAGATATTTTTAGTCAGACAGTGGTTCATCTGCTTAAAGTACACTGCAGACTGCTAAATTTTCTGACTTACTGTTTTATCTTTGGTCCGTTTCTGGGTTTTGATAAAACCGTGATTCATATCCACAGGCAGATGGCTGGCCACAAAAATCTGCAGCTTCCCACTTCTCTTTCAGTGTTTTGCATAGAAAGGTATACAGCTAAAAATTTTACAGGGAGCTGGCAGGGTGGGAGCTGAAAGTCGGCATTCCAGCCCAAGTTAAGTGGAGTAGAGGTTGTGCGGATAAAGAGCGTGGGTAGAAGTGTGGGTGTTGCATTGCAGGGGTGTAGCAATGCAAAGATCAGTTCCTGATTCCACAGCCCTGAGCTCACCTCCTTTACGCCTCCTGCTAGCCACTCCTTTTCTCCTTCACACCCTCCTTTTCCTTCTCCTCCCACTGCCTGTCTCCACTGTGTCTCTCCATCTGAGGTGTTAACTCCTTGTCGAGCAGTTCCTGCGCTGTTGGCTTCGATGTCAGCTTTTAACGAAGCTTGGGCTGGGGTGAGAGGCAGGCGTGCAGCTCCTTACTGGAATTGAAGCCATGCATGCCAGTAAGGTTCAAATGAGTCACTCCAGAAATGTTGTTATCCATTTGCAACAACTTCATAATCTTCACAGCTATTCATTTTGACCTGGCATGACGGACACACACGCTCGCGGCAGCGGAGACACACATGACTGACTGAGGAGGGGTGCTGGCTGGATCGTGTTTGTGTTTAGCCTAAAAATGCCGGGTTTAGTCAAGCTCCTCTAAATCATGTTGGCTCTATGAGCATTATAAACAGCAGATTAGTGATAATCTGCAACAGAGTCGTCTCACTGAATATCCCAGGCTACTCCACAAATAAAACCATTAAAGCAAATTATGGCATCACGCATTAAGCCAGACTGACAGGTGAATACAAGAATAGAACAAGTATAGGGAACAGTGATATGAATGATTTGCCATTGGGGGGGGGTTTGGAGGGAGACTTAGCAACCTAATATGGACTGTTTTAGGTGAGGAGGTGGATGGGCTGGGAGCATCTTGCACAATAGAGTACCTGGGATGGACTGGGTAGGGCTAGGCAGACACATGAGATCACGCTGTCCTTCAGCGCTGTTTCCTCACAGTTCACAAGTGCAGTGTGTTTGCAGTCGAGTGAGCATGACATTACACAACACACAATAGACTGTGACATTTGAATGTGCTGACTGTCATTTGGTAAGTAACGCTTGGGAGATGTTAATGCTGCGGAAAGAGATGACCTTATGATAGATAAGGTGTTAAGGCCCCTTCCAATCTTATACTTGTTTAGCCTCATCTCTTGCATTCATCCGCTTCCTCCGCCCTGGCTACCTTTTCCTACCCTGAACTTTTTTCCTTTAATGAAATAATCACAGCTCACATGGCTGCATATTGTCCTCTGGCTGGTGGAGCTTTAAAAAGACCCAGTTGGCTGTATTTATTTATCAATGAATGCTGGACTGAGCCTTCCCTGCTTTCATGCTGAAGGATCAGACAGTACATGATTAAGGGCCCTATTACAGTTTGGCAGCTCTTGACTTTCGTCTGTAACCTCCTCTGGCATAATGTACTCTAATGTGTTTGAATTCCATTTGAACTTTCAGCTTCCTCACTGTCCCTAGCGCATCAATGAAAAATGTTAGAGTGCACGTGCAAGTGTAATTAGTGGAGAAAGAATCAAAGGGGTAATAGATTATTCAGACATAAAGCTTGGTGCTCATGTTCCCTGCCATTTGCTTTAATTCATTATTTTTTTTATTACATTTTCTTTTGCATTTATCTCCTTTGTGTGCGGAATGAAGCCCTGGCTTGTCAATTGGTATGTGCTTCTGTGCCTTTGGGTTTTCGACAATGCGGTCCACGCAGTGAATAGAGGATGTCAATGTAAACACAACTAGTCAGTGCAAAGGAATGCATGAGGCATGTCAAAAAAACCCTGGAGACAAAGTCCAAAGTTAAGAGGGAGGGGTGAGACGAGGGGCGAAGCGAGAGGAAGATGGAACACAATGTAACAAAGGGGTTACAGAGAAAATTGGGTGCAAGGGAAAGAAGAAGAAATTATGACACAAGGTGAGAAGTTAGTGAAAAAACAAGCCAGGGGGCTTGAAGGGAGAAACGGAATACATAATTAGGGAGAGAAAAAAGATGACAAAGTGAAGACAGAGGAGGTAGCCTTTAGATCTGACCAATAGAGATGCTAGGAGGACTCGGTGTTGGATCAGCAACAACAGTGTTTGACCGAACTCTCCGTGAAGTCATGGGGTTCATTCAGTCTGCCAGATAGCGTGAGAGAGCAAAACATTCAGGAAGTAACAGGAAGGTTGGGCAGGTTACTTTCAACCTCTGTCTCTTATGGAATAAACTAGATTAAGAAATGTTGGCAGCCTTTTAAACTGGATGTTAGGAAAAGAATCCACATTCTTATGGCAATAAAGATGAAAAGTGTTTTGCAATGCTAGTTGCACTTACCCCTCTAACCACTAATAAAAGACAATAAAGTCAGTTTAAAATGTAAAGACATTTTGTCTTTTAATAAGTCAAATTAAAGTCCTGTTTTTAAACCAATTAGCTCACGAAGTGGGGTGACATCACGTACATCTTACATAATATTTAATGACTATTCATAGTAAGATGGTTGAAAATAAAATAAAGTAAAAGATTTTCTTATGTTCTGTTATGTTCATAGTCATCAAAGGGAAATCAGAAATGACTAAAACAAGTTTAGGTCAAAACTCCAACAACCTCCAATAAGCTACAACATTCTGATTGATGTCTCTGGTCTGGCTGCAGAGGACTGAGGATGCTGGAGGTGTAAACTAAGGGTATCCTTTCATTCCAAAGGAATGGATTAAGAAAACGGAGGATGAGAGGATAAGGGAGGTTCTGTGAAGGGCAGAGGTTGGGGGTAGATTATTCATCTGTAGTAGCTGTGAGAAACTTCAAAGGCCTTTGGGAGGCCTTGACAGAGAGACGGGTCAGAGTTCTGTAATCCAAAAAGAGGTTACAGAGGCCTGCAACTCTGGTTCCCGGTGCTGCTGAAACTAATTTAGCCAAGGGGCCCTGGAGGCTCCCCAGAGGGGCCAGGCTGTAACCAGAGGAGCTGTGAGTGACGAAGTGCAGGAAACTGCAGCCAAAGACAGGCTCAAACACACATCACGTAGAATATTTTACCAGCCGGCGCATATATATACTTGCAGATGTGTCATAAACACTGCTCCTGTTAAGATGGGAATGTGTAAGATCATACATATTAAAATAAGCAGATGTTTTATTTCTTAAGGGAAATAGTGGTGAATATTACAGCAAGGTCAAAATATATGAGTTGTTTCTTTTGCCAAGTTTTACATTTATGCTCTGAAGCAGATAACGTCATATTTTTAGCAAAAAAAAAAAAGGAAGGAACATCTCCAATTACCCAGCACTGTGCTGTTCACAGTCAGGGAAAGTGGAGTTTTTTTTTTTTTTGTTTTGTTTAAGCAATTACTTTTTTACAGTCACCCACACTGAATTCCTTCATTGCTGACACATATGGAATTACTGTCCGACTTAGAACCACCCAAAATGACAGAAGACTGTAAAATACAAGTAGGCTCCGTGAAAGGAGACACTGTGGTGATGAGGCTTCAGCTTATGGTGTGTGTGTCTTTGAAAGGACTGAATGTCAGCTCTACAGACTATTTGTAGTCAGAAAGAAGATTCACCATAACAGCTTTACACTTAAACCGAACAGTTTAACAGCTGGCAAGAATTGTTAGGATGGTGTACCGGTATGCTCCTACTATTTGTATAAAGTGGATATTCTTCACATAGACTCCTATTAAAAATATTTTACTGTCTGGTGCTATTGTGTCAAAAAGGGGAAATAAAAGTTTTAAGAAGCATACATACATTTGCTATGTACATCTCTGTTGCCTGAGAAACCATGGAAAACTGAGCATATGCCATGTGACTGTCATATGAGAGTCTTGGGTTTGGAAAAGTGATAGAAACAAAAGTCTCTGAATGGCGTTTTAAAAAAAGAAAATTGATTATCCTGGTGGGCAGAAAAGACACAGTGGGCGTCAGAAGTTTTGTGGAGAAAGAACACAAGAAGTGCAATTAGAAGCTGCAGGTGGGTGCTTCACAATGCATGATTGCAGGCGTGCTTGTCTCAACAAGATGGTGTTCGTTTGACTTTCAGCTGCATGTGAACGCGCATGTTTGAGTCTTCTCATATAGTTCTCTCATTTTCACTTTTGCTAACATGAGTTAAAGCACAACAAAGAGGTTTAAATGCATGCCTAATATAACCATGCACACATTTTCTAACACACATTCTCTACTTGCATACACTTCTGCTTTCTTCAGACACAGAGGTTCAGTCTATACACAGAATTCTTATGTGATTCTAGGCAGGCTTTGATGTGTTTTGTTTTAAATTAAGAAATTCAATCTATGATCATATTACTTTATAAAATATTACAGCATGCTAGAAATAATATAAGGACAGAAATCAGCTTTCTGGTCTTATAATCAATATAATAGAATAAAAGTATGAATCTGTCCCAATCTGAATCTGTCCCTTTGTGCTTAATAATGTTTGATGATATAGAGAAAAATTCAAATGTAAATTTTAAAATGCTAATTTTTGGTATCTGTAAACGGACTAAGCTTGCCGGTGATGTCATTGTTAGGGGTGGCGCTGCATTAGGTTATTCTATTTTAATTGGTTAGGCACAATGACTTGATGATAAAGACACAAATATTCTAAGGATGAATTGTTACAAATATCCTCAATCCTTGTATATAATTTTATTTAATTTTGTATTATCTGAAAACTTTGTATTGAACTGAATTATTATGACTTTTTAATCCCATCTCAGTCAGATAAATCTTAAGAAATACAATGTGAAAAGGTGTAAGATAGCAATTCTCCCTTACACAATAAAAATAACACTGAGTAAACTCCTGCTGGTAAATATTATTCATTACAGAGGTGACCAATTAGCTTACAGCAGACAATGAGTAGTTCATAGGAAATTCCTTCACATTATTAAATTGTGTACAACATGTCCCATTTGCAGGAATGAATTGACACATGGTCAGACTGAAAGGTCACATGTAAGAAGGCTCTATTTCTGTACCCGAAAACTGTCCTGTGGTCTAACAGTTGGTCCAAATTGTTTTCTAAAGTAGCCAAATTTTCTCCACCAATTTTACTAAAAATAATAACAGCTAAAAATTGTTTAAATAAAATCATGAGACATGTCTTCAAAGACTAAGGTGTTTATCCCTGAGTCCCTCTTCAACTTGTAACTTTTTGTTTCTTTTAGAGTAATGACTGAATTAATTGCTAAAAATTAATTCAGAATTAATTTTCCTGAATTAATTTTCAGCTGAAGTTGGTACATGACCCATTCTACAGTGGATAATAATCTCTTAACAGCTTTAGACAGTCTTTGTTGTTTTTTATTTTTGTTTTGTTCTAGGATTTATACACACTTTTTGCACTAAAACCTGTCCATATGAAACAGTCCTTGTCTTCTTCCTGAATAGTTGTATGGCTGGACCTCTCCATGCTGTTCTTGCATATAATTGTTGAAACAGATGGATGTGGCACCCTCAGGCATTTGAAAAATGGATCCTGGGACAAAACAGACTTGTAGAGCTCTAAATGTTTTGCTTCCTGATTTCTGTCTGGTTCACTTTGAATTTTCCATGATGTCACACAAGGAAGACTATGTTTGAGATGTTGCCATAAGACACCTTTAACAGGCCTTCCTCCATATAATCTAACAATTTAGCATTTAGCAAGCTAAAATAATTTAAATAATCCCAATTGACCTGAAACAGGAAAAGTTGAATCAGATTTAAAAATGTCAGAATATTACAGTGTATTTAAATAAGTGTAAATCCAAGTGCTGCTGAAACCTTTTTTTTTTATTTGCATTATTTTGTTACATTGTAAACCTTGTCCTGTTTTCTTTAGTTTCTCAAAAACCTTTGACTAGGCCTTAGCCTTATTTCCAGTGTTTTTTTGTCATCCATCTGGCTCTGCAGCATTGCGGGCCACACTTTGTCCCTCCTCCAAAGCGCTCTCTTCTGAGGGCTCAGAGGTTTCCTCAGAACAGTACTTTGTAAATTTAACATTTAAATACTATTCACTTAATATAATCTATATGGATGCATTGGCCTATTTTTTTTATTTTTTTAATAATCCAGACTGCAAAATCTGAGGTGAAATTACACATTTACCTTGTGAAATGGACATGCTAAAAGAAACATATATATGGTTGTAAATATAGGACATAATGATCAGTCTACTGGAGAATATAAAAGTGTACATGATAAAATGAAATTCCAAGCATGAGGAGACGCTGACCTATCTTTGAAAAGTGCAGAACTTAACCAGACCCAAAGGTCCTATGGTGTCCTAGTTTGCGAGTCCCTGTGGTAGCTTTTAGTAGTTCATCTGACAGGCTGACAGGCTCATCTCACGTGTGAGCAGCTACTCCACCTCCTATCTGGCTCTCGCATTGCTTTGGTGCTTTGCTTCATCGTCCAGTTTCAGCAAACAGAAAAAAGGGCTCACCTTACAGCTACCCGCCTCTGTATGTGAGGAATGTACAACATGCAAAGATGTGTGGGCTCCACATGTATACCGTCTTTCCGCTTAAAGGAAGCCCTTTTTCTATGAATTGTTTATCCAGGAAGCGGACTGAGGTCACAAATGGGCAGGTGACTGTGTGTGTGTGCCTGAGTCTATGTGTGAGCTTCACCGGTGAGATCATCAGATGACGACTGTGGGGGCCTGAATGTCACCATGGGGAGAGCTGTCACAAAGAAGGAACACCATCTCTCGTAATAAAACGTGACAAGTTTGCTATGTCCCTCCTCTGTAGTGCGCTGTCTCTTGTTGTTGTATGATACAGAGGAGCCACTCTGTTCCCTCAGAGGACAAAAAAAAATAAATAAATATATGCTGCCCAACTTATAACTATTGTTAACCACTGTAAGATATTCTCTTACAGTGGCTCAATTGCAATCTAATTTTCTCACACAAACATCACTTGTACCTGAGTAAAACTGAGAAATTGTTCACGTTGCTGCAGAAACAGAATGTGTGACAAGTTATTTCACATGCTCCAAGAAAACCGGGTGTATGTTGGCATATCATGCAACACATTGTCTTCCATGAGAATCGCAGAGGTGAAAGCATGAGTGGGTGGAGGCAGCTGTCAATTGTGGGATGTGATGAATGACAGACAGCTACGGGTGCCATGGGATGGTGGCGTTGGGGAGGTGGGATGATGGTGCATCCTAGAGCCTCGTCGTGACTCCTGTCCTGACCCGAACGCTGACCAGCAGAGTGGGAGGACAAGAGAGAGAGAGAGACTGATAAGAAGAAAGACATGGCCTGATGTGGAGGAAGAAGAAACGAGGGACAAGAGAAAAGCTGGGAAAGATAACGTGGGCTGACCTGTTTTAATTTTTCTCTGAAGCAAAATGAAGGACACAGCAGCAGGGGTAGGTGGGAGTCAAAGTGGGAAAGAAGCATCATCTATTTGTCATCTATATTTCTCACTCTCATACCGCTATCTTGTTTTTTTTTTCCCCACCATTTTTCTCTTTCCACGCCTCTGTCCTACTGTTTCTGGCTTCTCGTGGGAGTGCAGCAAAGGCAAATAAACAGAGGAGACTGTTTATTTCTTCTGCTGGGGGAATAACTGTGCATTATTGTCCTTGAATTACCTTGCCTTGGGTTACCTCAGCCCACTAATTTCTTACGGAAAACATACCATAATGATTTATTCGTCTACCCTGGATGAAACTTTGGCACAATCTCCGTCATCTCGCCCAATATACACTTGAAACAAAAATACTCGCAAGAACCTTTTAAGGCTGCGCGTAAGGACAATGAGGGATGCATCAGAGACCCAGGTAGGCAAACAAAAAGATACAAATTCAATCACTCAGATTCGCAGAAGGCATCTTTTTTGTACATCATACGGAAACGGGCAAGAACGCACACAAACACACATGCAAACACATGCACATAGATTATTAGCCTCCAGTGCCAGATGTGCCACCCACATACAACAACACACGGCTCCATCGTTTGTCCTCAACAATGACAGGAAGTTAGTCAGCATTGCTTCTAATCCCCCCACAGAGGCTGTGTTTTATCAAACATATACACCCCATAGAGCATATAAATAGAAAAGTATCTTCTGCAGTTTGCAGTATCAAAATTTTCTTACCCCAGTCAACTAGTTTGATCATTAAAGAAAAGCTTCAGCCATAATTGTTTTGAAACATGCAAGTTAAATTGTATAAAGCGATGGCTTCTCTTTGAAAAGAATTACACAGCAGGTGTCTCAGCAGCGTTCCCTTTAATTCTTTAAAGGGACACTAAAGCAAGGTTCTGATAAAAGGTTTTAAGTAGTTAATATCTTATTTATGTCGAAACTTGAAATCCAGATAAGGTCTCAAAACCTGAAGCTGTGGCTTGTCTCAGTCTACAGTCACCCATACTGAATTCATACTCTTGCCATATTAACAGTGCCACAGAAATCTATGCAACAGCAATATTGATAGCCCCGATTTTCATATTAGTGCATCCCTAAAGACGCTTCTTCACTATGGGGTAAATTCTGCATTGGATTAATGTCTTGATTTTACCTTTTACCTTCAGCTACATAAAAAACAACAGCTACACTGAGGTCTGTTTGTGTATTCATTTGACCTGACAGGCCACTTACTAATCTGTCAATCAGTCTTGTTTTGTGGTTTTGGAAATTTATACTTTCCTAATTGTGTTTACAGAGTAACACAAAGAAAACCCCAGGTCATATGCATGTACAAACAACACTTTACAAATCCCTATTGAAAATATACTATGAAAAAGGATTAAGAAATGTTTGTAATTACACAAAACAAAAGTATTTAAAGGATCATTGCAAATTTAAAGAAAATCTTTCAAAGGTCACATTAAGAGAGCCAAATTTCACATAAGCTCATTCTCCTGCAGATAACACTGCCATATTTCAAAATTATAGTGAGGTCAGATAGTTGATATCTCAGTCTCTGCAGCTATACGAGTGCATTCTAAATGCTTATTAAGGAATAGTTTGTAACAATCTAATCGACTCTTTTATACTTTGGATGGAAATTTAAAAAGTCTGGAAGTGGGGCTCTGCATGTTTAAGGCTTAAAAAGGGAATCTTATTTTGTGTCCTTTTTAAAAACCACAGCAGCCTAACGAGCATTTAATTGCTCATTTTAATTTGTCAGCGGCATATCTATTGCATGAATTTTCCAAAGACCAAATCCCCAAAATACAGTTTCTGATTACAGTTTGACTATGAATGCCAACAAGTTTCATGTTTTTACATATATATCCCTTATAGAAGATGGTCATTTATACACACACACATGTATATACATATATATATTAATTTTTGTTTTTACATTGAAACAGCATCTTGCATGACAAGAAAAACCACAAAATATTTCTTGCAGGTAGGCTGAAGGCACAGAATTGGTGATAACACTAAAACGCAACATCTGCCTCAGACATGTACCATTATATTCACTGTCATCTCCAATTTTTCTGTCATTCAGTGAAAACATATTTTTATTTAGGAAACGACTAAACAAACCATCCTCCCCCAGTTTGTGTTACTGATTTACATTTCCACCTCCTCAGCATGTCAGCGCCAAAAATGTCCGGACCAACTAACCTTGTGAGTTAAGTGTTTCCAAAAACATTAGTAAACCAACCCTGCCCACACAGGCTTGCTGCAAGCTCCCGGTATTTAAACTGACTGTGCTAAACAATCTGACAAGCCATCCGTGTATGGAATGAGCAGAGATATGAGAAGACAGATGACAGATTTCAGCATTGTCTTTAAACTAAACTTGGGTCTCTTGTGGCTTAAGAGGAAGAGACAGTGCAGCAAGACAGGTTATAGACGTAGAAAGAGGGAACACCACGCCGAGTCACAGCAGAGTGTCTGACATTCTGACATGAGCATGTTGACACAAACACACATGCGCTTATGCGCAGCGTGTGCACCTTTCGTTGTCTTCAGGCAGCCTCATACAGAGGTGATAATTGTCTTCTGATGTATGCCTGTTGACTCAACACGTCAACCTCACAATGGACACGCGACCACGTCAATGCACTGCCTTTGTTTGAAATTATGAGCAGCCTGTTTGTCTCACAGTTAGGGCTTTAGTTAAGAGCATGCACGCAGATGGGTGTACGCTTACATACAATTGTGCTTTTCTCAAGCTCCGCTGAGATTTCCACCTCCCTCCACGTGGTGTCTCCTCTGACCCAGTCTGGAGGTGGCGAGGCCAAAGCAGCGCTGCTGCCTCCAGGGGATTTTGAGTGAAATAGTGCAAGAGCTGAGGTCCACCTTGGAAGACCATAGACAGAATCTCCTACACACGTGGCACAAACAAAGAAGCATGAAGTTTTGCTGGGCCTCTACTCTTCACCCACCACCTCCCCCACTCCATCTTTTCCCTCCATGTAAGCGTGACGATATGGTGAGTGAGAAAGAGACAGAGAAAGAAGAAAGCATTGATTTTTGCTTCACCGTTTCAGAAAATCTGTTTTTTGGGTGAAATGTGAATTATTAATCATCATCATTAAATTTTGATGCTTTTCTGTTGCTGTAAAACTTGAAGTTCCTGAGTAAGGAGGCCTGTGTAACCTCCTGAGTGCACAGTGGTGCTGCTGCAGCTCCACCACCTCCACCCACATCGACACACATGTCTATCTGTCTTTCACCTCCTGGCACTCCTTCCATCCTCTCTGGCCCTGTGTGGGAGTGGGGGTGTGTATGTGTGTGTACTGGAGAAAGATGGGGGTCGGGGGATGAGGAGGAATTAGATCATGAAATGAGAGCTGCTGGCAGTGTGTCTAAATTGGCTAACTATAGCTAACAACATTACACACTGTCCATCTGGGGCCGAGCTTGTCCTCCCTCTGCTGGTAAAATCAGCCATGTAAAGGACTCCCACTGCCAGGACCTTCTTTGTGGAAAATAAAATGTAGGCTAAGCAAAGGTAAAAGAAATACAAGATTGTATCAAAGATTTGGTTGCTAGATGGAAAACTGGCAAACTCAAATTGCAAAGAGATACTTTGGAAATCTGAAAAACCTGGACTGCTCCCTACTGGTTGGAGTTCATTCTTTGCCTTAAGCAGAAGAGTTCAAATATCATAATGTCTTAACACAGTGGTATTGATTAGGAAGATGGATTGATGGATTGAGGCCTTGTCTGCAGTAATGTGGGCATTGTCAATAAGTCTTTGTGAGGAAAGAGCTGATTCAAAAAAATAAAGCTGTCAATGTATCTATGTCCATGGAGCAGCTGTCTCTGCATGTGTCTTGAGAAATGCATAATGTTTGAAAAAACAAGGTTCTAGATACACTGAGCAACCTCTGACTGTGATCCTCTGAGATGGATTTATAAACTTTATCAACTAGGGGTGACCTCAGGATGAAGCCCTCAAGGTCTTGCATTGAAAACTTACCTCTATTTCCTGTTCAATCCCTCAATATTTATCTTTATGTATCTTAATGACATACGACACCAAACAGACACTGGACAGCTATGCTCGGAAGAAATACAATCCAGCGACTGTAACTCATACAACATGTTGACGTCAATAAATGATATACGCACACATATCGTTCTGGCACATGAATGCGGACAGCACATTTGGTTCAGCTCAAGATGTTTTCTTCTCGGACTTATGACAGAACATTGAATCTGCGGCTTATGTCAAAGTGACTTCCAGTCTTACAAACCAAAACACTGCTGACATATTCAGCATTTTGTTGCTATATTGACCCAATTATTTTTTGAGTTATTTCAGCCACTATAATTCCATAGAGCAATTGTGGCACAGCAAAAAAATTGTTTTTCAAGTCACATGCACTACATTACCAGTTGAAAACAAAGATGAACATTAATATCTGGAAGATAATAGTGTTTATTTTCATGGTGTGAACTTATCAAGAAAAGAGTTGATGTGGTGATCTTGATCCATCAAGTTCTTGGAAAGAACTTGATGGATCAAGTTCTTTCCAAGAACTTGGACATTAATGTCTGTCAACTAGCTGACAAGAACTTTGTCCAAGAACTTGATGGATCAATCATGATTTAAGTTTACAGAGGATGATTAATAAGATGGAGTCTGAGCTGAGCAATAGCTGCTTTATTGCTATGTTTGTCCCTTTGCAACATTATGTACAAAAGCAGGATGTACTATCAGAAGCAAGATATTGCTGTGATTTTGCTTTTGACAGACATGACAATATCTCAATCAAACTGGATGAAACCTTTAAAATTCTCCCAGTCTGTCAACAAAGCTGTGGATCTACTGTGAATCCTATATCATGATGCTGTAGTGACTGTTTGAGTTAAACCGAGGGAGTAATGTGGTCGGGACATCAAATAGTGAATATAAAAATTCTGCTTGCCAGCTAGTTGACAGACATTAATGTCCAAGTTTCCCCGCAGCTTAGTCATCAAGATATTTAGACGGTGCTCTTCTGGTCTCCTCTGTTGTTTGAGCTCCTCCATGGAACGATGTCCGTCATTAATAAATTCGTAATATACTTCTAATAGACATGAAATTAAGCATAAATAACTTATTTATTGTAGTGTATATTTTACCTACTGTACTACCTATGACTAATCTTTTCTTACTTTTGATCAGTAGAAAGGGTTGCCAAAACACTGGGCAAAATAAAACCAGTCAAATCCTTCACCCATTCTCAGCACCTACTGGGTGTCTTTCAGTGCCCATAACTGGCAGTTTGCCTGAGTAGGTGGCCAGCGCCAGGCAATCTGTGCTCAAGCACCTATACTGACCTGGCATCTGCTGGACACCATGTGGGCCCAAGAATGTGGGCACAAGGCAGATGCTATGAAGGAGGGGAGGATGAAGGGATGTTACAGGAAGGGAAGTGTTGGAGGAAGTAGAAGTTGCTTTTCTGGCTATGTTCCCCCCAAAAGTTACTTAAAACTCTCTTGACTTAGATTCGGAAGTCTTTAGTGCTTAATGTTAGCATAGTAAGTCTTGACTGTTACTTTGGAGGAAAAGCTGATGGAAGACAGGTGTCAACAGTGTAAAAAGCGGATAACAGAGGGGAAAAACAGAGACTCGGGGAAAGTGAAAGAGAAGAAAGAACGAAACAGGGGATAATGGCCAAGGAGTTATAGCACAGGCCTTGGAGGCAAAGATGAAATATTTGCAATTCCACTGGGTTCCTGAGCTGCAGGCTTTCACTCCATTTGTATGGAAATTAGTTTGTCTTTCTTTTTTCCAAGAGCAGAAGGGACCAAAAGAGAAGGAAAGAAGGTGAACCTGCCAATGCTGCTTGGAAAGCTGGAACCTGGTTTGTTTCTGTGTAGCACATGTTATTAAAAGAAATCTATGAGTTTATGGCAGGTGAATCCATGCACCTAAAGCACAGAGCTGGTTTTTCTTGTTGAAAAGCTCTTTGCTTGTTATTGACAATATATCTTGTACAGTTCCGTCTCTCTTCTCACTCTCTATTTCTATAAGTACCATCCTCCAGCCTATGCCCACAGCTGGGACTACTCTGATCCGAGGCCCAGGACTGCTTTCTGCCAGATAATTAGCAGATGTTGTGGAAGGCCTCTGTTTGGCTATTTTCAGCTGCTCTAGAGTGTCTGCATGTATCAGTGTGCACTCTGGGTGTGCTGAGTGATGCTGCCACTCATCTATTCATGGCCAGCTGCTCAAATCTGCAGCCCAGGCTGAAGGGGAGAAGACATTTCATCTTTGACACTCTCCACTTTGCTCTGTTCCTACAAGCCCTTCCCCCCCAATGCACTCTCTTCCCCTCGTCTCTTCTCCACCCTCCTTTTCCCTTCCTTTCTGAGTCACAGCCGCCAGCCACAAGTCTGCATAGGTCTGAGTCATGCCTGGGCTCTCGTGAGATGGGCCCTGCTGTCTGTGAAACCACAGACATGAGATATGAAAAGTGGGAAATGAGAGAACAAACAAACACCAACAGCCACATGAACAAACGCTCACAAAAAGCACACAGTACAAACAGAGATATAATTTAGATATTAGGAATCCTCTGGTGATTAGAGAGCTGCTTGGGGCCAAGCTGTGGCACCTGTCTCTCGCAATGAGCAATGACGTCTGAGCTGCAGTGACTCAGGTTTAGTTGGGCAAGAACTTGATGGCTCATTCTTGATTTAAGTGTACAGAGGACGATTAATAATCTCTTGTTCTGTTAAAGAAAGAAAAACAACAAAAAACAGAAGTCTTAAATGTTGAATGCAGTGCCCCCCACACTTACTGGTACACCCGGTAGAGATGCGTGAGACAATTTAAAACAAAATAATCTCTTACTGCAATTGCATAACCTCAGTTTTCCCCTTCTAAATCAGCACTGTAAGAACATCCAAAAAAAACAAATGCATCTGCAGCACTTCTGCTATTCATAATATACTGTTTTTTTTAATCGGTATCTAAGTGATGATACATGATTTCCTTTTCCCAGGGGTATAAATATGACATGAGACAAAGGCACAAATTTTTCTCACTGTTTGTCGTATAGCAGAAACAAATCAGTAGGGTTACTTTTCTCCTGACAGTTTTTGGGTGTTACATAGCCAAATGTTTGAACAAAAAAGTACTTCCCTGCTTAATAATTACTTATGTTCTTGCTTTTTGTCACAAGTACATGTTTCAGATCAGGAAACAAATTTCTACATTAGACAAAGACAAAGTGAGTAAATACAGGATGTGAGAAATA
>CAEGAE010016295.1:0-18741 GCA_903067095.1 Girardinus metallicus
GATAATTTGTAGGTAGGGAGCCGAAATGAGGGGTGGGGTGAGGGTGGGGGGGGGGGGGGGGGGGCCGGGTGGGGGGGGGGGTGGGGTGAGGGGGGGGGGGGTGGGGGGCCGGGGGGGGGGGGGGGGGGGGGGGGGGGGGGGGGGGGGGGGGGGGGCTGTACTGAAACAATTTTTGTTGTACATCTGTACGATGAATAATGGTTGACTCTGATTCTTAAGAAGTCTGTCAACAAACTTACCCTTCAAAAAAAGTGTATCAGAATGGAAATTATTTAGCTAATTTTAATTTATCATGTGATTAATTACTAATTGCCACAAGCTTAACATTCACTCCAAACACACAGTTTTGGATCATAAACATTTCATTTTTTTTGTAATTTTCACTTCATACTTCCATTATTTTGTTTGGCTTGTTTATACAATCACTAAAGTTTAGTTTCATCATTTATCTTTAGTTTTTGAAGGCAGAGGAGAGAAAATTAAAACTTAAAATCGGATTGTATCTGATGACATAAGCTCATCTGCGCTGTTTCTCAAAATATAAAACAAGATATTCCACTTAAGAAGGTGAATATGTGGAGTAATACATTTTAAGCAGAATTTTTTTTCCCTACCAAACTAAAGCCAGGTATGGGATCCAGCTGTAGAAACCACTTCTGACTGTTTTTTGATTTGCTTTGTCGGTTACTTTAAGCCTGCCTCTCAGGATGTTGAGTGTAACCTGTTACCGTAACGCAAATGATTGCATAGCCTGATTCAAGCCCTGGGGTGGACTCTGGCAAGTCAAGTAGTAGTGAAAGAAACCACCAAGTGATTGTATTTGTAAAGTGTGTGTGCTCTGTCGCCACATCCGCTGAGTGTTTTGACAAAGGGAAGAGAGATGAACACGGCTAGGGAACACCCATGAAAAGGAAGCGCGCCGCTCATAAATGCCTTGTTCATGTGTTAAGGTGTGGAGGCAGATGGGTGATCGTTTGTTCAGGCAACTGAGTTGGCTTCAGAAACCATCCATCCACCCATCCATTTTCTATACACCCTTGTCCCCAGTGCTGGTGCCCATCTCCAGCTAACGTTCCGGGCGAGGGGCGGGGTACACCCTGGACAGGTCACCAGTCTGTCGCAGGGCGCTTCAGAAACCACTGCAGTTTTAAAGTGTTTGTAGGAGCAACAAATTAACCGCACCACCAACTGGCATTCTGAAACACCAAGGAGAGTTGACGGGAAGAGTCAGGCAAGCAGGACTGGATGCAGCACTTCAAGAAGACACAGGGTGGGGCAGCTGGTACCATGTTACATGGTGTAAATTATTAAGGTCACCATCTTTCCAGCATCTTCATAAACACCATTTTGTTGAAAAGGGTTGTCTGGAAACCGGTAAAATGAACAAAATAAAAGGTCAAAGAATTATGCTATTACGTAACTACGCGACTTAGACTTACTCTTACTAAACCAAGCTTTCTCTGTAATCCAGGATGGTCTGCTCACATACGCTCACAGAGAAATATGTAAAGTAGCTCATGTTAAGTCATTAGAATAAAAGCTTATATCCTTAAACTGACTCTCCAGCAATAAGAGGAAGGGGTTATTTATTGTTCTAATTGTGTTAATGTAGACATAACGTTTTGGGAACTTCCAGTACAACTTCATGTTGGAGTGATAAGCACAAGTCGAACAATATTAGGCAATAGCTTCACTGACCAACTGACTATTTTTTCTCCCTTACCCTGTATGTCCTGAAATGTTGACTGCATCAGGCTAAAAGCTAAATTATAAAAGACCATGAATCCTGTAACATCATCTAGCTTCACTCTGATCAGACTTCGACAGACACAGGGACACTTGCATGCCTTGCTCCCCTTTACCAAGGGGTTAATTAGCAGCTCCCCTCCCAATTGTCCTCTGCTTGTTCACTCTCATTAGTTTAATCTGGCTGTGTCCTCCAGCTTGCCTCTCTTACCTCTATCCTCTTGTGTGCCAGAACATCTCTCTGCCTTCCCTTCTCCTTATGTCATCAGGGTGACAACTTTTGTCTACTCCAAAAAACTACTGCCAAACCCCATTTATAGTATCTTATGATTCATATCCCTGTGCACTTGGTACAGTAGCACTTTTGTTGAGCTTTAATGGAGAGGCTCCGCTCCAGCCCTGCTGCATGTAAAAGTAAAAACATTGAGAGGCCATAGGTTTTTACTGAGTGGCACATTATTGATTTGATTACACCTATTAAGGACTTAATGTGAGATTTTATAAATTGTTGGGGTTTTTTGTTTTGCTTTCTAATGAGTATTTTTCTTCTTGTTGCCAATTATTAATTATCAGTTATTGATGTAATTAATTAGTTACATCAATAACTGAGGATATACAAATCAGAATGGTGTGAAAATGAGCTGTGCATATATTATGACTGCTGTTTGGGAGGAAGAAATAACAATGAACTCTGTCTGTATGGAATCAAATTACACTTCCTCTCTCCTTGTCACTGTTGCACTCGAGATGTGGGAGCTGATAGGAGTGGCTGGAAAATGTGAAGTCTGCTCCCCTCCTCCTCTTTCTCCTCCTCCCCCACCACCTAACTAAAAATAGCTGGCAGAAAGAGAAGGCAGCAAAGTCGAGGCTCTATCTGTTGCGCTGCCAGTGGTTTCTACACTCCCACCACTAGCAAAATGGGAAAAAGAGATTCCTCTGAATCACACCACTTATGCTAAAACTGATCATCACCAGTGAGGGGTTCTGCTTTTATTTTGCAGCTTTTGCATTTGAAGTACATGGTATTGAACATTTTGAAGCTGTCCTGTTCTTGAGATTTTTGTTGTTGTTTTTTTTTTTTTTGATTCAGTTTTGTCTTGGAGCACAAAGTCTGAAGAGTAAGAGCACCAAAACCCAGCCAGTTATTACTGAACAGATGACTATCTCTTTCTTAAGCACGTGTATTTAATAGTTTCTGTTAGTGGAAAAGGTTAAAACACTGGAATGTGCCTGATAAGTTTCATCGATCATGTGTTTCTTGTTTAACCCATTAACACCTGATGCACCAGTGTGAACAGTCCCTCTACTCCTTGAAAAGTTTGAAGCTCAAAAGAGTGAAACATAGCAACTTTGCTCTTCTTTCAGTCTTCCTGTTGTCTGGTGATGTCTGCTTTGGATCAAATAGCCCCTTTGCCAATTCAACGAAACGTTCCCAAGAAGGGCACAAATAGACTTCCTGTATCTTGTGGCTCTGGAGTGGAAATTTACATTGTCTTTCATTAGCCACAGAGTTGCTAGTGGAATGGAAGTTGTACCATTGTGTATTTGTCACAAGATAATCGTTTAAAATGTCATTAATAAATCGTTAATCTTCTTGGTTTTGAGGAAATTTAACAATATACCATACATCGATAATTCTCCTCCTATAGTCCTGTTTTTTTTTAAATCTAGGTGTGCTAGGTTTATTCCTTTCTATCTCTGTGTTAACATGGAGACAAAACTTAAAGGAAGACGTGTTGTTCTGCTTCATAAACGAAGTGCTGGTGCTAATGATTAGGGTTACAGCAGAGTGCTGCGCTGTGTTCAGGTTTCTCCCACAGGGGAATCGAACTGAAGCACAGCTGAGCCCTGTCTCAGCAGGTCCTAACAGACAGAAGCGGCAGCTCCGGCGTATTGCTGCGCCTGACAATTCTGTGGCAGAAATTGTATCCGATTCTTTTAAAACAGCAAATCCACCACCGTGGATTGTGAAGCTTTCCCCACATTGTATCCTGTTCAATGAGGGGAAAGCTTAGGCAAAGGACACTAAAGACACTAAAGATTGTTGTTTTCAGTGAGACCCGATGACTCTTAGATAACATGTGTTCAAAAGGGGAGAAATGTTTGAGTTTCTGACCAACAGTAAAGTCAGAAAGTGACCAGACCCCGTCACCAGACCAATCACCATACTATTTGCGAGCTTTACTTATAAATGCAACTGCTTTTATAAATCACACCTTAATCTGTTGTATTATTGGCTTTTGGGCAGACGGAAGGTGAAAACTGTCCTGTTGTAGTAAGAAGTTGTGAATCTCAAGCCTCGTCTCAGACAGTCATGACTGTGATTCACCATAGTGGTAGTGAAACGCAGTTGACCTTCATTTTTGGAATATTCTGAATATCAAACATTTTTAGTTCTGGTTATTGTTTTGGGTAAATTTTCCTCATTTAGTTTAAACTAAAAGTCCAAAGCTTTTAGTTGAATGCATAGAAGCATTTCTAAACTTTCTCAAACAGGAAAATAAAGTCTAGTATTTTAAATATAACCATGTGCTCAATATGAGTTCTGGTTGTTGTTGGCATCAACATCACTTTTCTTTTACCCATTGTCCTTAGGGTTATTTGTTGAGAAGATGAGAATAGTACAGCAATATTACCATGAGACGTTTTCATCGTGAAGATTAGGAGGCTAAGGCACCTTGCTTAGATAGACCCATTTGGAAGCATTGTCCAATCAGGTGACAGATAAAGTCTCAGGCGCATGTAGGATAAGATGTTCATTCAGAACGTCTCATCAGCCTTCAGGACAAAGGACATAAATCCAAACCGAGGCACAGCCAGGTAAGGTGATGACACGGTTATTGCTGTAGATGGGTTGAGTAGAGCAGATAAAGTTATTCCATTTGACTCTAGTTGGTTGTATACATTTTTAAAATTAAAATTAACTTATGTGCAACGGTTTGTATACGGTAAAGGGAAGTAATGGAAAAAGGGCAAGGTATATAAATGTCTTTTTCTTTTTTTTTTCTTTTCCTTAAGTTGAGCAACTTGACGGAGTTATAAATGATGTAACTAAAGATGCCATTAGAAATGTGTCATTTCCTGTTTTTATGCCCTGCAATAAAAACAGGCTGCTTCTTGCATTTAACTTCTAACAAGGCCTCAAAGCCAATGGTAACTTTTTCTAAATTTTCTTTTATCCGTTCATTTTGAACGGCCAGTGAAAGTATCGTTGCTAAGAGGGTGAACCAGAGGATTGGGGTCAGCGGAATGGCCACTGCTTTTAGGATCATCAGCAGGTTTTGTCTTAACCGGATTTGGCTGGAGAAGCTGAATCAACTGTGTCCCAGGATTACAGGAATGACATTGGAGGGCAGTTGAGAGTCCACAGGCCAAAGCGTTGAGGCCTTTCACCTACGACTACAAAGTTGCAGGGAAACCCTGGTGGTCTACACTCTGCCTTTTTTTTTTGTTTGTTTGTTTTCTTTTTTTATTATCTGGACACACCAATCCTTAATTTTTACAAATTACTAGGGGTATGTTTAGGCCCTCTATGCAAGGGTTAGGGGTTGGGCTTAATGGACACTTTTTTATTTTTTACACCTTTTTTTTCTCCCCCTCTCCCTCCCGGTCTCCTTTGGCATTCAAGGACTTGTAATGGCCACTCATTGTTCCAAGTCGTTTGCCTCTGTTTGGGTGAAGAACGAACAAATTCAACATCCTCCTCAAATTTGTTATCTTAAGCCTTAAGTAGCTGCCTTGTGCTTGTTGCTAGGTTACGGCTTCAAGCTGGCAAGGACAAGTCTTGAGCTGTCTCAAAAGTGATTCGCATCCACTTTGTCTGAGCCGCACAGAAAGGATAGAAGAGAAACGGCATTTTGTTGACCTTACTATGTCCATAAATTCGTGGCATTAGAGAAAAAAATCAAATTTCTACCAATTGCTAAAGTGCGAACTAACCAGTGTCATTAAAATGCAAGCTCCATGTGTTGATAGAGCTGAAAAGGAAGCAGTTGTATTGATGTTAGGCTTGTCGTTTCTTGTCGTCTTTAGATCGGCAAGAGTCTAGGCGGCGGAGAGAAGCACACCATTAGCAGAGGAAAATGAGTGAACTGGATCAGCTACGCCAGGAGGCTGAGCAGCTCAAGAACCAGATCAGAGTAAGTCCCAGTTTTTCCCAACTTGTTTAGTTTTACTGAGGTTCCAAATCCAGACTCACCACAGTTTTTCAACTTCCTGCTTGTGCTGCTACTCATCACTGTGTAGATTGAAGATTAAATCTGTTACTCTCATA
The DNA here is from genome assembly GCA_903067095.1 of Girardinus metallicus. NCBI lineage: Eukaryota > Metazoa > Chordata > Actinopteri > Cyprinodontiformes > Poeciliidae > Girardinus > Girardinus metallicus. The sequence continues at coordinate 6,020 of CAEGAE010016295.1, forward strand.
TATAGGGCTGCAACTAACGATTCTTGGTAACTGATTAATCTATCAGTTATTCTGACGACTAATCGATCAATCAGATTTCTTTATTGAAAATCAATTAGCTACTAGAAATACATTAAAATGTACAAATAGATGGTTCAATTCCGTTATAAACGAGAAAATAAACACTGTATTACCTAAAACGCAATAGAGTGTCATTTCTTTAGTATGACATTCTATTGAAATGAATGTCATACAGATGCTTTATTTGCAACAGATGCTTTATTTGTTGCAAATAAAGCATCTGCAGCTAAAAATACTCGTCTGTTGGTTAACTAGTAATTGGATGCTAAATGTTATTAATAGGAGATTGTGTTGCAGAAGTAGAACTAGGTGAAGCTAAAACTGCCACTTGAGTTTTGGCTAAAAAATATTTTCGAAGAAATATTTTCTTAAGTTAAAATAAATATATTTCTTGTACAGTTTTGGCTTTAATTACTCCTGTGAATGTGTTCTTACAGCAAATGGCTTTTTTGTTTTTGTTAATGGTTAAATTAGTTGACGATTACTTGAATAACCAATTCATCTCGATTAATTGCTTCAGCCCTAACTCTAATAAAAATGACACTTACTCACTTTTCACATTACTTTTCAACATTATTACTGTTATTTGCAAGTCCAACCTATTTCTCTTGTGCTTGGTTGTAACTGGGTCATTTTTTTACAGGATGCCAGGAAAGCATGTGCAGATGCTACCCTGTCTCAGGTAAGAAATATCACTCATAATCAGTAACTGGGTTTCATCTTGTTTTCGATGGTGTTCACACTGGCCACATAAGTACACCTTTTGAGGGTCGTCCTTTCCGTCTCATTTTGATCCTGCTTAGATCACAGCAAACATTGACCCCGTTGGCCGAATTCAGATGCGGACTAGACGGACGCTGAGGGGGCATTTGGCTAAGATCTATGCCATGCACTGGGGGACTGATTCAAGGTAAATTCATTCAGTTGTGTGTTTTGTTTTGTTTTTTCTCACCAATCTTGTCTTCCTGGTCTGATTCCAGGAAACGAATGTGAAATTCTTTATTTTTGCGAGTTGTTTCCTCCTGAATGTAAAATAAGTTCACCGTGACGTCCTTCAGTCTGTTATCTTAAATTTTACTAGTCATCTTTGATCGATTATTGCAATAACAACACTCTTGTCTGTGCAAATGGAAAATAGTAAAACATTTGTTGCTGTGAGAGTTGATTGAACATGTGCTGGAAGCTCGAGTGTGTGCTGTTTGGTGTCTTGGTGTGCCATGTTTGTGTGCACTGGGATGTGGCATGAGGGTAGGGGAAATACTCAAAATGGAGTCAACTTCTGTGGAAGCTAGTGTTGAGTTTGATCGCCAAAGCCCTTCCCGTAGACTTTTACTCTTTCCCTGCCAGCAATGTATTTATTGGTGTTGCTTGAATCAACATGGTCACCTCAACATTTGTCTAGTCACGACAAAGAGAAACTACTGCTAAAGTAGAGTGGTTATAAGATTAGTAAACACAGAAAACAAAGACACCGTTTACACAGAAATTTGAGCTATGTTTTTTTTTTTAAATATATAGAGTGATAGATTTTTAACAATCTGAAAAAGTTCCACTCTTCTACACAAAATGTTTCTCACTATTCAAATGAGTGAGACATTAAGTTTTGTGATGCTATGATGTACTATATTTCTCTAAATCCATGTACATTTTTCATAGGACAGCAGTTTTGAATCCTCTAAGCATATCTTTGTCAAATTATGGCTGCAAAATCAATCTTATAACACTTTTCCACATTATATGCCTAAATGTTATTTCATAGAGTCATCTGTGAAAACAATAATAAAGGGAAACCTTAAAAAGAAAGTGAGCACATTTAAGTCATCTTTTGCCCGATTGTTCTACCTTTTTAATTATTCATCATACACAACACTAGTGTGTTTTTAACCTGATTCAAACTTTAACCACAATATTGTTTATAAAATGAGAATTTGGTAAACAAAACTCATAAATGCTCTTATCCCCGAAAGTCTCCACTTCGTCTTCCCTTGAGGGACGAGGGCCCCAAAGCGTTGAATCGTTGTCTCTCAGATGATGCCCTGACTCTTGCGGTGCACAGTCTGGTCCAAACTGGACATATTTTATTCCTCACAGTGTACCAACATCTCCTTTGTTTCTCCTGCATACAATCTAATCAGTACATACAGCTCATGCCCAGAACAGATTAATCATGGTAAAGTCGGGCCTATGTTGTACTTTGAGCTGAATTGCCTTCATTTGAACTCATGACTGTCAGTACTGTAGTTAAGACTGGCACGGTCCCCGCAGCCCTTGCTTTGTTCAGAGCTTCTCCTGTACCAGAGTGCTTTGGGACCGTCGCTGTGGTTACTCTTGTTGGATTCACCCAGATACCAAATGACATCCACAGAGGGGACCTGAGAGGGCTCTGTAGATTAAGGTTGTTTTGAAATGGTCCTGATTATGAAAACATTACTGAGCGGTGTTCTAAATAAATACATTTTGTGAGAAAATAGTCAATTTATTCCATAAAATTCCCTGTTTTCGTTCTTAAGAAGTGCGGCTTATTAAAATATTTAGGATATTTAAGATGTTCATGTCCCCTTTGCTCTAGTCATTTTTGTCCGCAGGTTCGTAGCAAAAGATTTAAAAAGTAATTATTTAAAAAGATTTCTGTCTGTTTTCTGAAGGCTTTTGGTCAGCGCCTCCCAGGATGGCAAACTCATTATTTGGGACAGCTACACCACGAACAAGGTAAAAACCTCAGTCGTGTTGCAATTCTGATTACTTTATTTGTGAATAAATCATCTCAAAAATATTTTAGAAAAGGTTTACAGTCTGACTGTTGTTGGTTACAAGCAGCTAATTAGACGTAATTCCTAAACAAAGTAGATTAAAGACTTTAAAGAAATGTAACAAGTCAGGTGAGCGTTGCTGTCAGAAGGAAGTAGCAATTTTTGTTTTCAGTAAATTCAAAAAAACAAAAAAGAATTATGTCAAAAACATTAACATGGAGAAAACTTTAAATCATAAGTTTTAATCATTTTAAAAGTAAAAAAAAAAAAGACCTTTAGGATTTTTTTAGACCAATACTATAAATTGAAAGTGGATTATTGACTGAAGGGATTTTAATCAGTCAAAATGTTTGTTAAATTGCCACGGTTAAATATTTTCCACCTCTTCATCAAAGCACATCCTATGGACTAACCTCTGAAATATGAACTGACCTCCATATTTCGAAGGAATGTTATTTAAATTGAGAAAGTACTAGGCGCATTGTGTTTGTAGGTGCCAATGAAGTGTTTTGTATGGAGGGCTTTGCGCCCTTGAAAGGTTAATTTTGCAGACTGAATTCTCTCTCGCTCTTCCATCTGTCGCTGCAAACTGTCTAATATTAAATCGTTCTGCTCTCCTCCAGGTCCACGCCATCCCGCTGCGCTCCTCCTGGGTGATGACGTGTGCTTATGCCCCTTCTGGGAACTACGTTGCCTGTGGTGGCCTGGACAACATCTGCTCCATCTACAACCTGAAGACCCGTGAAGGAAACGTGCGCGTCAGCCGTGAGCTGGCCGGACACACAGGTAGGCGGGACTTTTGGATTACCTCGATTCACTCGATTCTGGTTCGTCTGTCGGTTTGTTGACTATTTTGGTGAGTCACTCAGATTTGTCAAGAAAGTACATGTTAAAAAGAAGCATTTTCGGCACCACAGTGGTATGTTTAAGTCATGATTCCTGTCATGTTGGTTTTCCAAACGATACAAAAATTCAGTCCACTCAAAGTCAGAAGTTCTAAAGTAAAAAAAAATGAAGACATGGCATCAAAAAGAAGCTTATCACAGATATTATTGAGCAAAATGATTATTCGTACGTTTTCAACAACTATTGAAACAATGTTTAACTCCATATTGCAGTTTTATATGTTTGGGGTTTTAATTAAATGATATTCTGCTTTCAAATTTTTATTATGTGCATTATCTTGTCAGTAGCAAGTTGCTTGGTCTTGTTCCTCTACTTGCTGTGAATTAACATTAGGATAAAAACTTCATGACTTCATTTTGTCTAAACAAATCAGTGACTGCTGAATTTCCAGAAGCTTAACATTTGACACTGCTTTGGTGTAAGGCTCAATATATCAATCAGTAAATAGTCAGATTTGGCTCACAGGTCTTTATATTACTTACAAGTTTCTTCCTTCTGATATAGTGAAGCTGTGAAATTTAAGGTTAGAAAGCTCCTACCCAGTATTAACAACTCTAAAAATTTCAATCATTTTCCAAGTATGGAACAAAGCTAAGCAGAGTAAATGATATAATTTAATCCCCTAAGCTTCTTTCCCATTTCTACCGCCTATAAAATCAAAATCAAAGTGTTTGAAAAATTAGGGAAATTTTACTTTTTTCCATTTGTCATTGGAGGCTTTTTATCTGCAATCTGCCTCATTAATCTCAAGTTTCAATCCGACTCATTGAATTACTGAGGGCACCAGGAAATGAAACCTCAAAATCAAAACTCATGGCTTTCTTTGGACTTGACTATTTTAAACTGGTGGTTCTTCAACAGGGTATAGTTTAGGTTCCAAACAAAGCTCTGAGAAATTTCCTTCAAACTTGCAAAAACAGTAAATGAAATATAACAAAATATGCCTTAATGAATCTGTATTTATTATTGCAAAATAGAGTCTAGTTTAGGTTAGTCAAAGTATTAATGTTAAAATATCCAACACTGCCAAATCAGAGGCCACCTCCAGCTTCATGCTGAAGAAGCATGCCGATAAAACCCAATGTTTTGTACTTGAAAATCAAATCTGCACAAGTAAAGAATCTGTTGGAACCTCATTGATTTTTTTTTTTCCCTTTATTCTAAGCATTGTGATCACTGCGCCTAAAAGGTGTCGGCCCGATCTGTTTCATATGGGTTGGTGGTTAAAGCTCGTATCATCGCAGACTAATGAAAGTGTTGAGCACTTAAGCAAGGAGCATTCATCTGATCAGTGTCACATGACGCAGGAAGTGTGTCAGCACTTTAGTTCCAGTTCCTTCACTACAGGGAGGGGTGAATGCACTCTGCCAGCTAGTATTGGATGAATTATGGAAGCAAGTCATGAACCAGGAGATGCCCCAGAGTGTTTTTTTGTTTGTTTTGTGGAGAATTAGTCGATTCATCTCCCCTCCCTCCCACATGCAGCTCACATAGCCTCCTCTGCGGGTGTGATGACCATTTGAAGTCAGGTCCCTTCTTCTACACAAAGAACAATAATATGCAGTCCTAATGACTTATAAGTTGAGAATGCATATTACATTGTTTAATCGGCGGGTTTGATTTTGTTCAGGTTACTTGTCCTGCTGTCGCTTCCTGGATGACAACCAGATTGTCACAAGCTCTGGAGACACCACCTGGTGAGTTGGGATATTGCAGCAATTGTGTTACTCGACAAAATCAGTGTAAATGCAAACCTTAAATTATGTTTCGTCGCTGTTTGAACATTGTAAGTCACTTACTCTTCCTTTAGTGTCAATCTATAGTTGGGCAATAAATTGATTTTTATCAATAAATTACATTTTTGCCTTTGAAGTTTTAATTATTTGGAAATGTTATGTTTTTTTTCTCCGATGCACTCCTTGGGTTTTCACAGTTCAGTGATATCAGAGAACTGCCATCTTTTTTGACGGTGTTTTACAACTTATATTTATTTTGACTTTGAATTCAAGTCAACTCGCATAAAAATGATTTAAGAAAGATATTTTGTCATTTTTTTGTTTCTTTTTAATGTAAAACAATTGCCGTGTGGTCCAACCTTTTATCAGTCTACATGACTTATATTTGTTGTCTTTTTTTTTTGCCCTTTACCGTACAAACAGATCCTGTTAGTATCATACAGAATTCAGTTTGGTCCAAATTCAAATTCAGTTGTGTTCACGTCTGGATCCAATTAGATATAGTTACATTAGCTGCAAATTGTAATATGATACAGTCAAATCACATTCGATGGTAATTGGTGAAAGCTACCTTGAGATGATTATCGACAAGAGTACTTAAGCATTAGCTTTGGATTTCATAAAATTCAGTCACTTCCCAAATATTGGGGGTTTTTTGGTTAAAAAAAAAAAAATTAGAAAACAATAGTTTATATGCAATCATTGCTAATTTCTCATTTTGAGGAGAACTTGTTTTGAATGTATTTTTACGCATTATTTTTTTTCTTCTTCTTTTTGTTTTTTTGCAGTGCTCTGTGGGACATTGAAACTGGTCAGCAGACCACTACGTTTGCTGGTCACACCGGTGATGTGATGAGCCTCTCGCTGTCGCCGGACAGCAGACTGTTTGTATCTGGAGCCTGTGATGCCTCAGCCAAGCTCTGGGACATCAGAGAAGGAATGTGTCGACAGACCTTCACTGGCCACGAGTCAGACATCAATGCCATCTGTGTACGAAACACACACACAAACCTCACATACACAGATTTGACCGGGGTTACCTGTATGTAAGCGCCCTTTTATTTGGACTGAGCAGCTATTTGCTTGTCAGAGCGTGCAGTGACGATTCGATTGTTACGTATTGCATGTGCGCCGATTCCTATCTGCCAGTAAGTTGTTATTTTGTGTTTGACGATAAAAGTATTTTTTTTTTCCTCTCATAGTTTACTGTTGGGAAATGTAGTTATTTTGACACTAATAATATCTACTTGCAGGTGTTTGTTTTGATCACATAAACTCATATTTTGTAAGTCGCCTGGCCTTAATAGGCTTCTGAACCAAATCAAACTTCTATGGAAGTGTTGTGTAATAAAATTGTGTCTAATTTGAGCAAAAAAAGATTGCGACTGTTCGCAAGAGGTGAGATGGGTGCCTTACAAGATGCCTGAGGCAAAACTAACTCTCTTATTTTGGATGACATATTTACTTCCTCTTTTAGCAAAAGAAGTTGTAAACAGAAAATGATTTTAAAGCTGTCATAGGTGACAGAAAATCTCATCTGTAGATTATGTAAAACATAAATTGATAGATTTAAAATGTTTCTCTTTTTTTAATTCACCATTGGAAAAGGATTTGCACCACACTGTGTCAGAGTTTGCCTTTTTGTGGGATACGTGTTCATCTCCTGTTAAATGCAGTGTAAACAAGGGGGAGTAATAATTGCCCCAGAAAGCTACCCCAGTTCCTGGAAGAGGCTGCTGTTGTGAAAACATGCCTTCTCACCATCTCCATAATTATCAGAAAATACTTGACTAGCAAGAAAAACTAATTTATGTTCACATTTTTTGGCGTGTGGGTGCAGAAATAAAGAGGAGGAGACAAATTGAAGCAGCACGTCCTGCTGTGCATTGGAGTAACCCGGGAAAAAATGGCTCCTTTAAAAATAATTACATTAAGTTTATTCTGGATGATTAAAATAAACTGTACTCTCTGAATGTCAACATGAGATTATCTGCAGAGAAATTAACGTGAAAGATATATTTTTATTTTATTTTACAAAGGGACATGAATACTTAGTTTCCTTCCCTTTTGCAGTTCTTCCCCAATGGCAACGCCTTTGCCACGGGCTCAGACGACGCTACCTGCCGGCTGTTTGACCTGCGTGCCGACCAGGAGTTGATGGTTTACTCGCATGACAACATCATCTGCGGCATCACCTCCGTAGCATTCTCCAAGAGTGGCCGTTTGCTGCTGGCTGGCTACGACGACTTCAACTGCAACGTCTGGGACACTTTGAAGGGCGACCGCGCAGGTGAGCCATGTTGGGAAAAGATGCTCTGAACTGAAACGATGCGCGGCGGCAGAACGGGACTTCCACCGCCTCTGGAAGGTCCTAAAAACACCTGGACTTAACTTTAGAACTCCAGATGCCATAAATGCGCCGAGATATTCTGTAGTTGGTCTTGGAAAAATATAAATTTGTTTTTAATCAGCATGTTTTATTACATTTTATGCCTTCCCAAGATTTTTTTTATTTATTTATTTTACATTCTAGCCATTATTATTTTGGTTCTTGACTTGATGTCTAAGATGCGCATTAATTCAAAAGGTAATTTCACTCACCGTTTGGACATTAGATTGAACTTGACCTATGGTTGTTGAACTGCTACATTTTGTTTTGAGTTCAGTAGTACATTTCAATAACCAAGAGTCCATCAGTGCTTTTTAGTAGTGTACAATCTGTTCCTTATGTAACGGGTTCAGAAGCTAGAGATTTCAAATAAAGTTGAGCACTAGGTTAGGCCCAGTAACTCCATTACCACGCTGCAAAGACTGGAAGCTCATTTTAGCAGTGAGCCATTTGATCATTGGTGGAACTGGACTCAAACACTACTCCATTCAAGGAGGTTATAGGTTAATATCTTAGACTGAAATATTGTAAAACCACTGAGAGAAACCCCTAAAAGTTTTAGTTTGATTAGTGAAAAGTGCAGAGAAATTCCGTTGAAATCTGACAAAGGTGAGCAGGAAGTTTACGGATTGGTTAGTGAAGACGTTTCCATGAAGCTTTCCTCATCCCGCTCTATGCAGCCTGTTTTAGAAAATGCCAGTGGTTTGTCATGATGGGAATACCTTAGCTTTCCACTGTTATATCTGGAAAGTCTCACAGCTCATTGTTCAGCCACTTGTCAGCATGTCCAAACAAAGCTGTGAAGTGCTATTCAGAGAGAAAAATGGCTCCGCCAGCCTTTTATAGGCACTGACTGTCCCATTATTAAAACACAGCCAGTGTCAGACGCCCCCGAGGGTGAGCCGCCCGGCTGCATGGCTGCAGTTTAAGATGACCAGGTGGAAATTTAAGGATTAATCATTTATTTAGCGTGTTAGAGGTGCAGATTTGTGTAGGTGTTTAGCTGTTCTCCATTTGAAATACAGCAGATACTCCTAACATAATCACTGGTTGCTGCCTGACAGCTGCATACTTACGGGAAAAACTTGCATCATTTGTGTGTTTATCAGAAGGAAAGGGTTTTACCTCTGAGCAATATTGTAGTTAAGGCTGCTTATGATGTCAGAATGAAAGTTTTTGGTATGAATCAAAAATGAGACATAAAGCACTAACATTTTTCTTTAGTAAAAGGTAGGTTTTTAAGAGTTTAGACTTGTTCCTTGTGACATAAACCTTCCAGAACTGAAACGGCTGGAATGCAATAAACCGTCTAGCCCTTTGTTTTTTCTGCGTGTTTTTTAATCAAGTCTGTTAGTTTATCTTTGTATTTTTTAAGGCTAGAAGTCCATCCTTATTTCATATTTAGCTTCTTCTCAGTTGTGTTGTAATAAGTGTCACACAGTTGTTTGGTCCAGCATTTACAACACAGTTATTTTGTAAGCTGCCTTTATTCAAAGGAAGTCCTTCAATATGGCAAACCTTTTACACAACATATGGAAATGAGTCTGAGCAATCATTTACTGGATTCAGCTGAATTTCATGTAAACATATGGGAGTGTGTGCTGCCTGCCTGACTGCTAACTTGCAACCAGCAAACAAAATAGTTATTTTTAGTAGGAGAGGCCTGTTTTTTCCCCAAACATATTTAGTTATTCAAGAAATAAAATGTTTTTTGTTTTGTTTTTTTTTTTGCTATGATTTCCACATTTTGACTGCAAATGTTTTAAAGCAGTTAAATTGCATAAATTTCAGTCTTTAATAAGAAAATATGGAGCTGAATATTCACATTTTAATGCTCATGCTGGTTATTCTTGTTTTTACAACTGAAAATAAAATGTATATGAAAATATGTAGATTTCTTCAAATCCAAGCATTTTTCCATCTGCTGGTTGGTGAAGAAATATAAATATCTGACTTCATCTCTAATTATTAATAATGCACTTGTCTGCATTCTTTTTTCTTATACTTAAAAAATCTATTTCACTAATCGGCTGAAACACTTTACTTCTGCAATGCTATAATTTTTCTTGTTGTTTCCTCATTTATGCCATTTATGTTGTTTGCTTTAAAACAGGAAGTCGGAGTCGAGCAATGCAGCTGGTTTTACTTGGAGTCCTTAGATCAGATTTTCAGTGTCAACAATTCCACTGTTTGGTTTTTAACATTATTGTGACTGTGTAGGATTAACATTATTAGTAGTGGTAGCATGGATTGGATGTTTTGAGTGTAAAAAAGGTCTGCAGAACATGGGGGAAATGTTATTTATCATAAAAAATTATTCTCAACGTGATTTTTTTTTTTTTTTTCCCCCCAATCCATTTCATGCTGAGTTACTGGATTCTGAACCCAGAATCAGAACCTAGTTCTGATTCTCTGATTTCTAACCTTTAGCCTTTTAACACTTTTTACATGCTTTCTAGATTTAGAAAGGGTGTTTGCCTCACGTTTTATTAAAATCTTGTGTTTCCTCGGTCTGAAGGTGTCCTGGCCGGTCATGACAACCGGGTGAGCTGCTTGGGTGTGACCGACGACGGCATGGCAGTGGCGACAGGGTCCTGGGACAGCTTCCTCAAGATCTGGAACTAGAGTCTGCAGGTGAGTTTACTGCTGTATCTATGAACTTATTAAATGAAATCATATATAGAGTGCCAGTCTGAAGGTCTGCATCTGAATTTCATCTTACTTTTGGGCTTTTGATGAAGCATTTGAATCTTTTATTTGCTGTTTTTTTGTTTGTTTTTTTTTACTGTCAGGCGATGTGATTGATGTCTTTGAGATTATTGTCCCAGTTAAATCCCATTTTTAAAAATCTGGCTGTTCATCTGGGAATAATTAGGTGATGGTCCCAGTTTTTTTCACCCTCTTTGTGCAGTGAAACAAAGCAGGCCATTGGCATGTTGCTACGTGCTTAAAAGTTGTTGCAGTCGTAGATTTTCAAACCTCACTTTAACGCCAAATGCTTGGAACAAACTTGCAACTAACTTTTCAGCAAGATATCGGAGCCTGTTTTTAAGCCAGTGATTCCTTAGTACGTCTTCATCAACATTGAGGAATTATTGACTTAAAACAAGCTGGTTAGTTTAGTGTTATTTCTAGTGTTCAAATTAGACTAAAGATAAGACTTTGTACTTAGAGTGTAGCAGTTGTGTGTATATTGAAATTCTTAATATTTAAGATTCACTATTGTTTGTTAAAAAAGCATTTTAAAATCTCATTTAATCAGAGACTAGCTGCATAAATTTCTGAAGAGTATTTGCCGCCCTCTGGAGTGAAAGTGCAACATGTTAGACAATCTTCCTGTCTTGTAATTTTCATTTACAGTTTGTGAAAAGTGATAATTATACAAGCTTAATAACAAAATATTTTTGCCATTAAAAAAAAAAAAATTCTGATCTATTTTATCATTTTAACTTTGTCCATGTGTGTAATAATGTTTGTAACTTGCTCTTTCTTGTCATTTTCTCCAGATGGCATCCGGACTCCAAAGTCGAGTGCAAGACCATTCCAACATCACAATGTTAATTTTTATTGCATATCCAATCTTTTTTGAAAAAAACAAAAAAAAAAAACAAGACAAAACACCATAATACTGACTCCAAACACCCCCCCAAAAACTATCAAGGGCAAAAATTCTCTCCTTCTCTCTCCTTCTCATTTAAAAGAGCACAATTGTCTGTCACTCATTCAGCTTAAGGAAAAAAAAAAAAAAGAAAAGAAAAAAAAAGAAGAAAGAAAAACACCCCAAAAAAAAAAAAAAACAAAGCTTGAGGAATTTAGTGATTTCGAAGTGGGCTGCTGGGGAAAAATATCTCCCAACAAGTATGGTAGTAAATAAAAAAAAATCCGGAAAACCCCGTCCACTGTTCCACCACACGGCATCCTCATTATGCACAGGTCTGAGTGAAGGTTATTACGTGACAGTGATCTAACTCTTCATAGCTTTTTTTTTTTTTTTTTTTTTTTTGACCAGGTTTTGTTTCTGTTCCTCTGTTCATTATTATACTTTTTTTCTTTTTTTTTTTGAGGAGAGGTAGATCAGCGAACTCAGTTTAATGTTTAAAACGAGGATCAAAGTTTTGTTTTATTTCCTAGTCTTTACACGTTTTTAGAGAATGTTGTTTTTAGGCGAAGAAGCAAACCAACCTCCAGACGGCGCCATCGTTAAGTCCAGCTTTACCCCACTGGAGAACAAAAGTGAGAGAATTCAGCTTCAACAGGGAGTCCTCAAGCCACATCTCACCCTTCTGTATATTTAGCTCCATGAAACTTTAATGTTTTTTTTTTGTTCTCTCTCTCTCTCTCTCTTTTCCAGTGTAGTCCACAGATCTTTGTTTGCACAAAAATTAAACGTTGCATATATAGGATAATGTCTAAAGAAAAAAAAAACGTTAACTAACCAAGCACATGCTGTTTATGATAATGAATGCTTGTTTTTAAAATGTAATAAAAAGGAAAAAAAAAAAAGACAAAAGAAAAAAAAACCAAAACATTTTAACCATTCTTACACCTTGCTGTCTGGCAACAGTGTAGAATAATTAAATGAAGATTAACCCATCAGATCATAATCCACCCTGCCCCCTCTTCTTTCTTTTTTCTTTTTTTTTTTCTTCTTTCCTTTCTTTCCCCTCCTCTTTTAGTTTAGTTCTCCCTGGTTCGTGTTGCCCGTGGTCGGGACCGGTGATGTGATTCGGTTGTGTAGGGACGACCTCCACTTTTAGCCTGGTTGCAATCCGGACGTTTCTTTTTAACAGAGGTGCCCATTCCGTGCTTGGAAATGCAGTTACTACTCTGTGAATGACATGTTGTATAAATCAATGTTTGAAAATAATGATATTGAAACTT
>CAEGAE010016303.1:0-18558 GCA_903067095.1 Girardinus metallicus
AAAAAAAAAAAAAAAAAAAAAAAAAAAAAAAAAAAAAAAAAAAAAAAAAAAAAAAAAAAAAAAAAAAAAAAAAAAAACTAACTCCACAGATACTGAGAATATCTATCTACGGATTCGGAGCTGTTTGCATTTTTCCTGAATTCAGCCGATCAAAGCTAGAAAACAGAGGGTGCATTAGACAGAGTCTGGAAGTCTTGGAGCAGGCTGTGTAATCAGAATTAATGCCTGCACAGTGTGCATTAATGGGTCACTGCTACAGTTAGCTGGTGACAAACTTTGGCTCCATATTTCATACTGCTGCTGTGTCATGCTGCTGTTTCTTCGTGGAAAACCTCTGCAGCAGTGAGTTGCAGCTGGGCTCGCTGCCGCCTGCAGACTCGAGGTCTGAGTCGGGACTGGATCAGAAAAATGCTCGCAAAACCTTGGGATCCGACTGTCGTTTAAAACCCCATGTACTGTAGTGAAAGGAGGCTGTCGAAAATTTGACTGTGAACTGGCGAAAGCTGAAATACGAATATGAACGGGTGACACATCTGATCCAAAATGTCCAAATGCATCTTTAGAAATGCGTATGTTCTGCACAATCAGGGAGTGTTACAAAATGGCCTTATAGAGCAAAGCAAGAAAGAAAAACAAGTTTCTGAATTCAGTCACAGTTGAAATTTGTTGTCTTCTGAAAACTGTAAATAGATCCTAATCGTCTGAAACTTTGGAGCTACATACGGTGCCTTGCAAAAGTATTAAAACTCAAAAATATTTGTCACATTTTGTCACTTTATAACAACCTTCAAAATATTTTTATTGACATATTTTTCTAGACCAACACATAGTATTTATGAAGTTGAAGAAAAATTCTCCATTGTTATTTTAATAAAAACCATCAATACGAAGCATTTGTTTAACCCCCATTTGCTCTAATATTCCTAAGTAGAATCCAACCATTATCCTCAGTATAAATGCTTCTAATCTGTGAGAAAGCCAACATTTAGAAGAAGGTGATGTGGTCAGATGAGACCAAAACGTCTCTGCTCTACATGCAAAACGTCTTTTCATTTAAGCTAATGCTGCATATTCCTCTAAACACCCCGAAGACATCACATGCTAAAAGTTCAGTAAGTCAGGAAGGTGGCTGTTGATTTTCATCCAATCAACACCCAAAAATAAGAAAAAAAATATAATGAAATAAAAAAAATATATATATAATAACAACAAAGCACAAGCAAAATGTTAGACCTTCCAACATTTCAAATATGTCACGTTTCCCGCAGAACATGTAATTTACATCTGAACCCAGGGGGCTTTGAAGGGGCTGCAGACTAAACATTTAAGAGGACGAAAGTGTCGAGTTTCTTTTTCAAATTTTCCACAAAGCACAATCATACTCTGCTGCAGCAAACGCCTTGAAAACCGGCAACATGTACCTCACCAAGGAGCACTTGTCAAAAATAATGATTTTCTTTTAGTCAAGACTGAAAGAAAGGCACAATGGGACAATGAACACTCGAATAAGAGAGCACACATTAGTAAACAAGTAGAGAGAAGGAAAAAAACAGATTGAAGTATGAGAATTATTGGACTCTTTTTAAAGAAGGCAAAAGGCCAAATGTTGATGAAACGTTTAGGGCCGGCTTCATTCTCACTCTGCTGCAGGCTACTTAGCTGTGACAAAAAACACAAAACCTAATCCACTCTGGAAAAGTTTTTAGCCTTAGAAATGTTTTTGAAAAGCTGCACAGCGGTGCTCTTTTAAACATTTTATGTATTAAAATATCAATACTTAGTTTACAAAAACCTGAAAAAAAAGAAAATCAGCTCGATTCCTCTTGGTATTGTTATATTTCTAAAGTTAATCTTCTTAATGGGAACACTGTTAAGCTTAGCTGCTACTCTGTGCTGGTAGACTGCCAACAAATCCTCAGAACTAGGGTGCGCCCTCAGGCATGGACTAGTCACCAGTACGAATATATGGTTGCAGATTTCAAAATGCCAGAGTGATCTGACTTTTCTATGACTGTATCGAAATCAGACTCAGGTTTGTTGCCAGGGCAAATCCCATGAAAGGCTCGTCAGTAATCACCTGTATGGAAGTAATGCTGTTTTAAAACTAGAGTTAAGCCCCGAAATGTTCATACCCCCGTCAGAATTAGGTCAGGCTAAAAGTAACCTTTGTTACAACATGTTTCTTCTGAATGGAAATAATGTTAATAATTTGGAGAGACCCAGAGAGACCACTGAGCTGTATCGGATGGGGATTCTGAGGAAAGATCTAAAATATTAGTGTGATGGTAAGGCGGCTCTCCAGCCTTAAGACAAGAAGCTCATCACCAAAGATAAATAATAAAAGTACACGTGGAAGTGCATAGTGTTTGATTGATAGATTATTCCATTAGTTGTTAAGAAAGGTGTATATTATATCACACTACCATGTTTTTGTAAATATGCCAACAAAAAGAGATAAATTGCTTTAAATACAATTACCTTCAAAACTGAAACTCCTTTTCCACTGTTTTATCATGTTTTGAGAGATGTCTGTCTCTTTTCCAATCAGAAACAAACTTCTTGGTTGAAGGAAGAATTTGTGGCTCAACTGCATGAAGAGCAAACAGCAGGAAAAGTTTCTGGATGAGGAGCAGAAAGGGGTTTTAATGGCTATTTTTGCTTATATATCAAATCAAAGCAAAAGTGGGGAAAAAAAACGGATCAAAAAATTATTATAAATGTAGAAATTATTTTCTTGGATTATTTTAACATTAATAAGAACAAGTTATGCTGTTCTGTTTTGAATAAACTAATTATGGACCGTCTCATACGGACACGGGCCTCGTTAAAACTGTTATCAACAGAAAAGCCACAACTTAGTAATATAAGAGCTCCTGTCTGATAAACTAAACATTGTCTGTAAAGCAAATAAATGATGTTTCTAAAAAGCTCATTTTTAATTAAAAGCCATTTCAAAGACACTTCATCGTTCGTCTTCTTTGCAACACCAACACGTTTTGACACCAAGCTGCGGCTTAAATGCTGAATGTGTGTTTATTAATTTCTGTTGCTCTTTAGGGAAGTTAAATGAGAAGAAGAAGCACGCCTTCGCAGCGCCTCCCTGTGTGCGTATGTAAAGGTCAACGGTTATAATGAGAGGACTGGCGAGGTCAGAGAAGCCAGAGGGCTCCACCTCCCTGACAGGCCACATAACTCCACACCGGCTGTTAGCATGCTAATACTGACGGGAGCTCCACGAGCGCTCCCTCCTTTAACCCGATCGAGCCATCTCTCACTGTGACTAACTGGCTCCCTGCTCGGCCATCAGCCGGCCCCCCTCGCCGACAAGTCTTCTCCAATAATAATGGACAACGGAGGCAGCATTATCCTGACAAATGATCCTCTGCTCATTCTCCACCTCTTGTTTACCTCTTGTTGCTTGGCAGTTCCCGGCTCTGACAGAACGCGAGAGGATGCAAGTTTCGCGGCTCTTGGTGGTCGAGCGATGTTCTAAGGGCGTGTTGTGATGTCACACGCTCCTGACGAAAACCTCAAAAATCCGTTGTGATCCATCTTCTGGAGAAGCAGGTCACAAAGTTTAGTTCTGAACTGAGCCTTGCAGAGCTTTCTGGGCCAGGCAGAGTAGGAACACATTAACACACACACGCACCCACACGCAAACAATCAGTCATAGAGGCATCCCAAGCCAAACGGGCGAGGAGGAGGAAGAGGAGGAGGAGGAGGGGGAGGAGGAGGAGGGAGAATCATTCTACCGAGGGGATGATGCAACCCGAGTGAAATTTTTCGAACGAAACTCCTGCTGCATTAACGCAGACCTGCAGGACGAAGAAACACAGCCCAGCTTGTCTTCTTTCTTTGTTCAAAGTCAGGTCTGATTTTAGACATCTTTTTCCTCTGCTGCAGACGGCAACCTGTAACATCTAATTGCCTGTAATAAGACTCAGCATGACTCTTTCCTGTTCTTGGCATCGTGACTTCCTGGCCTCGGTGAACGCAGCGAGCCCAACGATCTGTTCTCTTTGTGTACCGGCTTGCCCGACATGTTCAAGTAAAAGTCTGAAATATCAACGCAAAAAGTGTTTAGGGGGGAACCATAACTCGCTTTATGACCCACACTGATTACAGCCTCCCCATCTGTAGCATAGACCATCTGCACTATGGGCGAATTTAAAGTGGTCCTTAAACTGCATCCTCTTGTTTTATTTCAATAACACCGACTTACAGCAGCATTCAAACCCCTCAACCTTTCCACATTTTGTCACATCATAATTACAAACTTTTAATGTTCTTGAGTTCAGCTGATTAAATTACACAAAGTGGGGCAAGAATATACAGCGGATGAAAACACATTTTTATATTTATTTATTTATTTTTTTTTCACAATTATAAATCTAAAGAAATGCAAGCATTAATCGAGTGTCCTTTACTCCAATATCTCAAAATAAAATCCAGTACAACCAACATGTCTTAACTAATGAAACTGTTTTAAGTAGGCCTCTGAGGCTTGTTGGAGAAAATGTATGGCACACCTGCCAGCCTACCGACACTGTAAAACATGTGTGCATTGTGACATCAGCTTCTTGCAGGAGGGATGGATGAGTTAAATAAAAGGCAATCAAGGCAAAATAGTACTAAAATCTGCAAAACACTTGAAATTGGGACATGCTTCCAACATCCAAAGAGAAAACCACTTTTACAATACAGTCACAGCTAAAATGGTATGGTTCCAGTTCAACCATTTTCATGTGTTAGAATTGCCCAGTCAAAGCCCAAACCTAAACCTAATTGAGAAGCTTTGGTAATACCAAAAATACTTTGAAACCAGTCTATTCTTATCCTTCACTTAATATTACAAACATTTACACTTCTTTCTGTTGCACACTCATTTAAAATACATTGATGTTTGTGGTTGTCAGGTGACAAAATGTGAAACGGTTCAAGGGTTATGAAGACTTTTGCAGTATATACTAAAAGTCAAAGCATGTCTCACTCTCCCAGCAAAGCGTCGTATTTTATTTGTTAGGTGCAGAACAAACAGGACCTCTGGTAAAGGGTTTGCTCTACATTTGAAGACACATTGCTTTTCTTTGTTGCTTATATCACTCGTCACGTCAAAATGGACGATTAGACCCAACTCCAAATGAGATTTCGACACCTGCTTTGGCTTTGAGCAACTCTCTGGCTTTCTAACTACTTTAACTGTCTGAGCCCATGGCGAAGGCTGCTTGCAAATGTATTTAGCTTGACCAAGGACAAATACATTACTTGAATTGAATTACATCCAGATGAAGCAACAGCATTAAAACAGTCTTGGTGACAGCTGCATTTGCATTTGCTAAGAAATGAAGAAGAAGGGGGGGAAAAAAAGTTTCAAGGTAAAGGTTTGACTTGGAACGCAAACGCTGCACAAAGGTGTAACGGCGGTAAAAAAAAAAAAAAAAAAAAAAGTAGCTCCACTTCTTAAATGTCATCTCCATATCATCACAGCTCAATTGTCGCAGTGATTACGACATAAAATTGGGCTGATGAATAGTTCTGGCAATCATTTCTACACCTACTCCTTTTGAATGGATCCCCACCTCCCATGCTGCATTGCCAGCGAGAGGAGAACGGGCCAGCTCTTTGTGCTCGCCATGCTTCTCAGCCCCGTTGTGCTTGGTAGCAGCAGCAGCAGCAGCCGGTGACCATTATAAATGGCCTCTATTAGCATGGCTTGGTCGCAGAGGGGAGAGAAATAAAATCATTGAGAGGATGTAGCCCTGCGCTGATGTCCCGGCGCCCGCTATCAAGCTCAGCTGACCCCCGTTCCCCGGCTTCTCTCCTCCCCTACACCCATTCCAGCGAGAGACACAATCCTAAAGACTAGATTACAAGTGATACATAGAGTCATTATGGGAAAGGGTTATGGCAATGGTATCACATGCACAAGTGACAATGGCCATAATAGGGGTCTATTTCTTCAGAGGGAGCATTAAAACAGTAAAGGTACTTCTTAATATGAAATTCTTATGGTATGATAAGGTAGGGATAGATTGTACAGTACTTACACAAAATCTAAACAAAAATGCATATTTGTTTTCAATTATTCTGACTACTCCTAAAATAATATCTCATGATGATTAGTAGTCAAGTTCATGTTTTCTAATACTGCAATTTTGATACATATACATATAGGAGAATATAGAAGAAACATTGCTTTCAAAAGCCAATTGCATAAAAACAAGTACTATAATTATTTTTTACCAACTAAAACAACCACAAGAAGCTAATATTAGCTGGTTAAGTAGTCAGGCTATCTGCTTCGCCAGTCTGCAGTCAGCTACTTTAAGGGCAAGAGTAATGGGTGGTGCTAGCATTGAGCAGTGGAGGGATCATTTAACTTTGTCATGGAAAGCAATACATTTCTGAGAGCAGTGTTTGTTTTTGTGGAAAACTGAAATAAATTTTGATGAATTTTTAAGACTATTTCTGTCACTTTACCCATCATTGCAAAACAACATTTTAAGTCCATACCCAAAATATTTTCAAAGACCTCATTTTGCCTTAATTCTGCTTTAAGCTTCATACTGTAGAAAAACATTGGTTACTTTCTCCGACATTCATTAAAATAACTTCAAGCATTAGGGACAGAAAATTTTAATTATTTTAAAAGCTTAATTTCACACAACCTTGGTATATCTTAATCCCAGCAACTCGTCCAATAGCTTCTAAAAAACAAAGTTTCTTCATAAAACGCGCCTTACAATACAGTTAAATGAACTCATTATACAAATGATGAGTGATGATATAGTTAACAAAAGTCAGTTACTGTAAGTGCACGTTTAAAGATACAACCGTTCTAAAACAAAACCGTAAAGAAAATTTATGCGAGCATCCCCGATCTCCAGCAACAACGGAGAGGCTGCCACAGCCATTACGAAGCACAGTGCACCGCAACTGAACAGGCACCACATCAGCGCATGATTTAAAGACACAGAAGGTGAGGGAAAAGAAAAGAGTGAACACTGTCAAGCAGAGTTAATGAAACAGGGGAAAAATGAAGGGGAGGATGGTAGGAGGGGCTTTCTGGTGAGCAGTCCTACAGACTTCACTCCAATGGAGCACATCACACCTTAAAGGGTCATCGTGCCCTCAGTTATACTGTCTGCGCTCCGTAACAGGGTTTGAAAAAATGGCAAACGATATACAAAGGCCAAGTGAAAGGAGGAGAAAGTGGAGTTGCGTAAAAAAAAAAAAAAAAAAGCTACATTTTTGCTTGGAATCAATGGGTTTAAGCATGAAATTGACAAAAACTTACCTATGGTTTTAATGACACTGAAAACCGATATTTCTAACAAAGACTTTTAACTCTACTCATTTACTCTCAATCTCTTTTGTTACCTGGTGTATGTTATTCAGTGAAAGACTTCAATAAAGCCATATGACCGAAGAGCGTGCAGTGAGTCACTGCCTGTAATGTGCGGGTCGTGCTGTCTTTTACTGCTAATTTGGAAATCTTCCACGGGATCCTCGGGAAGGTGTTGAGAGGCAGTGGAGGAAACACGGCCTTCAAACAGCTTGCAGTCAGCCAGCGAGGTGGCAAGCTAAAGAAGTATAGAGCCTCCAGCTAGTTAAAATATGAGCACAGCGGGGGCTCACTAATGAAAGCGGGGGCCCCAGCCTGGGAAGCAGGGCTGTATATCGCGGCAAAAAGACAGTTCTTAGAATCAGCTGGCGAGCAATGCCTATAGTTCTGGGGCCGCTGATGATTAACCATCCAAGAGGGAGTCGCTACTACAGCTGGACTATTAATAAAAGATCCCCCCTATTTCTGTGTGCACCTTCTCCCACCTCTTTGGTTTCTTGCTATGCCTGCACACAATCTCACCCGTCTGAAATTGTTTGGATATCATAATCTATTCCTAACACATGGTTGATGTCACACATTGTTTATATTGGACAGAGAAAGCTTAAACATCACAATGATGAAACAAGCTGCAACAGTTTTATGTTAACTTTTTGCATGACTTCTATTTGGGGAGACGTTTGATCAAAATATGTGGAGAAAATATATAATATGTTATATGCAACAGCTAACACACTTAAAAGTGGAAGACTTTAAAATATGTCCTATAATAGAAAGTGAAACCTTTTCCATGACGGTGAAGATTAGCAACAACTAGCTAAGAAGCTAAACTTGCCTGCAAGTTTGACTTAAACTTAGTATTGTTGCTAAGCTAGCTAAAGCTGAATACAAACTTTTTGAATCTATTCTAACAGCAGAGGATTCAAATCTTCATCCTGATACGAACAACTGAGTTGTGCTGTTACTTAGCAACGCTGTTTATCATTCCGGTTGTTGCTAGGCATTAAGGCTGGATGCAAACTTTTTAAATCGAATCATACAACACAGCAACAAAAGCTACTCCATGATAAGAGATGCAATTAATTAGAAACAGCTAACTCAGAATTACAGTGTTTAGCTTGGTAGTAAGCTTACCTTTAGCATTTAGCGCTGTCAGTGAACTATTCAAACTTGGATACAAACTTAAATCATTAAAACTCTCTCAACCACAGTACTTTAACAGATAAGTCTGTCTGGTACATTCAGTCATGTAAATGTTTCAACCCTACCACTTTCTGCTCTACACATGACACTTTATTGTTTTAATTTCCAACCTACATGCATTCTTAGATTTGTTCCCAAAAAGGATTATACTTTACTTACTAAAGTTATAATTGTAAACTAGCATGCTGAACTCAAATGTAAAAACGTTTAATGGCTAAAAATGTAATCCTCTCCAAAATGAACTTTTTACAGTGTGGTTGCTCATTCTTTGTGCTCTGTACTCCTCTGGGAGATGTTTTTCAGGTACAGCAGATCAATTAGTAACCTCTCATTAGATGGCCATTTGCAAAGAATGACCCTTCCCTTGGGGGAGAAAAATAAAAAAGAGTTAAAGCATCATCACTCTTGTTGGATAATGGACCACTGATATTGATTTAAAAAAGCCTGTGTGAGTAAAACTTTTAGTATATTATGCGCTCTGGTTAGTAAACGGAGTTAAAAATAGTCATAGGATATAAATTACAGAAGTAAATCAGTTCTGGGTGTGCATAGCCAGAAAGCCTAAAATGCAGAAATATATAAATAGATCTGCATTTCCTTTCCAAGGGAGAATTTTCTGCTATCGTTAATTACTAAACCAGAGGGTCACAGCACCATTGTATATCTTAGATGTTAGTTTTCAGTGACTATTATTGGTAAGCTACACTGACTTTACTTAACACAAGAGCTAAATGTTGACATATTTAACAAACAGCATATTGCTAAATATAACTGTTCATCGCTTGGAACATTTACATCATAAATTTGCCTTTACCAATAGTTTTTTTTTTTTTTTGGTTAATTTGATTTCTGCAGATGATTTTATTAACCTACTGATTTATGACCCAAAATGGAGACCGGACCTGAACTTTGTGAACCACAACTCTTACATCACTCCTGAAAAGGCCATAGGTCCCTGTTACACTAAATCTAATGATGGATTTCATGCCAATAATGACTGTAGCTGAAAATTTGATTATTAAAAATGATCAGGAATAGCAACTATTACACCTGTGATTTCTGTTTTTGGAGGAAAAACTACTTTAATAAATGTTTATCTTTACTACTCCCAACTGAAAGAGAAAAAGAAATCCCACTTCTCCTAAAAAATAAAGAAACCAACGTGAATTGTTTTGAAACCAGGATTTCTACATACGTGACAAAAAGTGAGAAGTTAGAACATGTCATAACATTCCAGTCTCTGTTTGCTGATTCGAAAAGGTTTAAAGCTAAAACTACGAATAACCCAGTACAATAGTCTCTTGAAGCTTGAATAAAAATATCAAATATAAACATATTTTCATACAAAATGTATACTATTATCTTACAGCTTCTTTTTAAGACAGATAATTAATTTTTCATATTTGATAAAATAATACAACATAGTAATCATCACAGTTAAAATTATTTTTATTTGGATTTTCCTACACAAACTTAGGCAAAAACTTACTAAAGTTTTTAAAGAGCTTGTTATGCACAAAATAACTCATTTTTGCCACTCTGCTAGGTGTAGAGTTAGATACAAACGTGACCATAACTGGTCCATTAGTCAGGCTATCAGCTCCGGTAGCAGATTTGCTCTCACTATTTTTTTGACATACAGCATCAAAACTTGTTAGGTGTAATTTTATAACAGTTAGAGGTGACACTAGGGTTGGACAATTACCATGTAGTTTTTTTTTTTGTTTTTTTTTTACTCTGAAAAACAATCATTTTGAGAAGTTTGGTCTTTTTGTAAGACCCTCATTCTACACAATATATTCATAAACTAAAAGCCTGATGAATTTGTGAATACTTTTTTATCATTACTTGTATTGCCATTACGATAAAAACATAACATCTTCACAGTGTAACCCATAGTTCATCATGCATCCCAGCTGATACTTTTTTTAATTTAAACAAAACAGCTGTCCATGTTTTTCAGAAACAGAAATATTTCCAAATAGACAAACCCATATTTGTAGTAAGTGAGAGAAAACCGTAGCAGCTCTTTCGGACAACTGATCCGCAGTGTGCAGCAGCAGATGGAAGACGGGCAGAGCTGCATTACTTCATTCACCACACAGTTGGAGAACGCATCGGTCTCTCCGGCACTTTCTCTGGCATCAAAATAAAAGGACTTACTAACCGATCATGAAGTCTTTGCTGTTCTGAAGG
Organism: Girardinus metallicus; assembly: GCA_903067095.1. Lineage (NCBI taxonomy): Eukaryota > Metazoa > Chordata > Actinopteri > Cyprinodontiformes > Poeciliidae > Girardinus > Girardinus metallicus. The sequence continues at coordinate 10,745 of CAEGAE010016303.1, forward strand.
TGCAGCTTTTTAATTGTGGTCTAAATTGTACAACCAAAACCTAAATGGGGCAAAGTTAAATAAACTCATCAGAGTCCTTAGACGATGTAAACAAAACATTGACTGGGTTTAGGTGATCATGTCTGAGTCAAGGCATATTGAAGCTGTGACTGAAAAACAGGTGTTTCCACCCGGAGGTTGATTGAGTAGAATCTCTTCCTAAATGGAAACAGTGTTGTTCAAATACCACCAGCTGTTGTTTTCACCGAGGTCTAAAAGACAACCTTTTCTCATTTCTGTTTGCAATTTTCTGCAAGCAAAAGCTCAAAACGACTATGTGATATATTCTATTTGGAATTTGAAGAAAATGTTATCAGTAGTTCATAGACTAAAGATGAAAACAGTACTCAGTAATGCAATGAAATAAAGAGAACAAAGCAACATGTCCAGCTGTCTCTTAATTTTTTCCACAGTTGTATATTCATGGGCCCACTCTCAACGCTGTTGCACGTTCATACGCACGTGCACCCGTCCACCACCCCCCACGCCCCCCTCTACCCCCCCCCCCACCCCCCTTTTCACACGCACTCTCACACACACCGATAGTGTAACAGGCAGCAGAGCGTACTGTTCTGCTAATCAAACATAATCCACTCTCTCTATAAAGCTTGCTGTCGTGACTCCCTCTTCGGGCCACTCTCGTGATGTTTCTGCACAATAAGGTGACTCTGAAGAGCAGCGTCAGGTCGAAAAAGCATCTGTCATCTGCCGCCAAAGGAAAAAAAAAAAAATCCCTAAAAACAACCTCCCCCCCCCCCCACCCCCCCAAAAAAACAAAACTCATTCAGGCGTCTCAAAATTTGCCCAACATTCGCGCACTAATCGTCCCCCATCAGTGCGTCATGTGTGCCAGATTCCTCCCCCTCGCTCGCCGGAGCCTTCGGGGGGACCGGAGGGAGTTAGACCCACCTTTGTGCATGCCCGTGAAGCGGTCCTTCAACACAGTGAGCTCGTAAATCTTGCCGAACTCCTCGAAGAGGGGCCGGAGGTCCTTCTCGTCCAGGTTGCGGGGGATCTGGCCGATGAAGAGTTTGATGGCATCGTGGTCCTTCATGGGTATGGTGGCCGGGCATCCCGCCGGGCTGTGGCTTAATCCGTTCACGAGCCCGTTCGTGCTGGCGGACACGACATCGACACCGTGCACCGCGCCGTCCACCTGCCCGTTGGTTAAAGTTGCCATCTTCGGACCTGCCGCGGTGAGAGTTGGGTAGAGGTACAGGACGACGGCGGCAGACGGCGACGGGCGGGGAATCGTTTTCTCTCTCTCTCTCTCTTTTTTTTTTTTTTTTGAAGAAGAGGAAAAATAAAAAATAATAATATAAAAAAAAAAGAAAAATGAAAAAAAAAAAAAAAAAAAAAAAAAGAAAATTTGGGTTCCGAGACCAAGTCGTGCCAGAGAGGGTCCGCTCTCGTCCTATCAAAGCCAGTATTTACAATGATTGGAAAACACATGTAGTGTGCGGCGAAGACTCATATCAAAAAATAAAAAAAAAAAGCGCGCAGTGCCCAGTTGGTCCCGATGGAGGCTTTGATTCCTCGTATTTATGTCTTACCCAATAACTCGTTCATTGATTTCATAAAAGAGAGAAAGAAAGAGAGGAAAGAAGAGGGGGAGAGAGAGAGAGAGGCAGAGAGAGAGAAAAAGAGAGAGCGAGAAAGAGAGAGAGAGCAACAGCGTTCACTGTCTATTTACACCCACATTCCTCCGTCCCAGCTTCTTGGCACCCTTTTATTTTTTTTTTTGCATTGAGGACTTGGTATGGGTGTCTTCTCGGTTTAAACGGACTGGACCTGCTCAATGCCTGCCAGGGCGGCGGGGAGTTTCGAGTGAAATGGGGGGGGGGCGCTTTAAGCTCACTATTTATAAACCGAACCGTTTTCTCTCCCCCTCTTTCTTATGCTAAGAGCCAGTGGTACATTCCATCGAGGGAAGAGGCTCTATAAATAGAGAAATATAGAGAATACGGTCCTTTGTGCTCCAACCCAGAGCAAATAGCGGCTCGCGCACCAACTTCATGTTACACCGACTGAGAAATGCGTCTCATCTGAGGAGCAGCACTCTTTTGCTCATGTTTCCATCTCACCAGACATAAGCTATGAAACATGTAGATTGTGTTTTAAAGTGGTTGCGTCTAAGTTCACATTCTTTCGCGTTCTTGCTCCCTTTCCTCCTCCAGCAGCGGCAGCGGCAGCGGCAGCAGAGAGCGCCGCTGCCTCCCCGCTGCTCCATTGGCCGACGGACAGCTCCGCGGTGCTGAAATGCAGCTCCGCCAGCCGAAGCCAACATATTTGCTTCCTTTGGAGGAAAACAGTGTGTGACAATTCGTCCTACAGCTCGTTTCAAGTCCAGAAGAAACACAGAGTGTTGTTATTGTTCGCCTCGCTGGTTAGATGACGAGTTATTAGCGCCAGCATCTAGAGTCATGTTGACTATAGACGGCTTGATTTTTTTTTTTTTTTTTTCCTCCCGAAAGAGGAAGTCTGTGAGCACCGCCGAGTGGCGTACAGAGGGGCCACAGGGAGGAAGGAGAGGAGTCCCACAAGAGGGAACAAATAGAAGTTTTAATGGAGTGATGAAGATGAAGTGGTAAATTTAGATTTATATGAATGTGTTATTCACACTCTTCCATTTAAAAAAATAAAATGGAGGAGTACATACAGTTCTGTGGTGGAACTGTATGTACAGGACATTCAGACAAAAAGGTACTTTTCTTCCACTACCACAGTAGAGGTGAGATCTCTTTTTATCAAGATCGGGGCATTGAGATCTGAAATGCACAATAATGTGCAATTTAATTTTTTTTTTTCATACAAAAAGAAAAGCAAGAAGCTTGAAACCAGTTGCGGTTCCTCCATGAACAGCGTCCAGTGTGAATCCCTTCCTCTGCCACCCGACTGATAACCAAACACACTGTCCCACTCCCGCAACGAAGCCGCTCCTGCAGAATGTCATTTTTATTTTTTTATTTATCACAGGATAAGAAACTAGATAGATTAGATGGATTTTTTTAGCCAGACAAGATACGGTAAAATAATTTGATTTATATAGCACACTCTCCGCAATAAGGCAATTCAAAGTGCTTCACATGTTAGAGGACATAAAGACAAAATAACAAAAGAAAAGCAAGAGAAAAATAAAAGTATAGAACTACAGATATTGGTCCCTGTTTAGTAAGAAGAAGACTTTATAAACTAGTAGGGGTTTCTCTGGATTCATGATTTGATCAAACTAGATGTTGAACTCTATAAGATAGATGGTCCTAAATGTTGATCTAAGGTCAAATCAGCCCTGTCTTCCTTGAAAACACTGAAATAGCCTCTTTAATCTAGTGCCGAATCATAAGGTGTGTGAATAAAGTGTGCCAGTTTCTATTCATACTCAGAGAGCAGATATGTCTCCTTCCAGTGTTTATCCTATGTGTCTGTTCACATGGACTGGACATCCAAGCAAGCAATGAGGAGGCCAGATGGTGCACAACAGGCAAATGCCTTTTTTTGGCCTCATGGCACCATCATGTCACCCTGTGCAGAAAGACACCATATTTTCCATATCAACGACCAACATTGTAAACGCTTACTAGCTTGGGATCATGCAGCCTTCTGTGTTTTATTTTGACTCTGTAATAGCGCTATTGTTTCTTCTGCATGTTTGGGAACTCTGTCTCATTCCCAGAGAGAGTCAGTTCACCGTCTTCCAACTCCCAAAGGGAACAGAGGATCCATTTTTGTGATGATGTGTAAAAGTAACTCTTTTTTAAATCCAACATGATGAATGGTACTTTAAAGTTTCTTAACAACAAATAACTGTAAATGCACGGTATTAATTGACCTTGTTTTTTTTCTCAAGATAGTCTGTTTAAAGTTTTTTTTTTGTTACAAATCGTACGTAAACATTTTAAGTAGAATTTACCTGCAGATGTCAGTTTTGTCAACCTTTACACTCATTCATTGTTAGAGGTAAAGAAAACAGAGAAGACGATATAGCATCATCAAGGACTACGTCAACTTAGTTAAACTTCACATGGTTGGAAACGTTTTTGTCCTGGAGGAGGAGTTTAGGTTTGTCGCTAACTTTAGCTAATTTGGCAACAGTGATAATATTAATGTCTAATTTGTAAGCTCAGATTCTTAAAAAAAGAAAAATTGTATATCACACCTTAATACAGATTCAAAGTGTTTATTAGCATGTCAATAAGTGTTTTTTGCTCATTTACTAATGAGTTGTTATTTGTTGTTTCCATTTTACATGTAGGATAAAAAACCCTGATACTTTTATGAATGAAACTGTGCCTGCTGGTCATTTTGCCACTCAGAACCCAGCTGAGGCATCTGCATTCATTAGACATGAGTCACTTAATGTGTTAAACCATAAATTTATCTGAGTTTATTGGTTGTAAAATTTTTATCAAGCAACATTATTTCTTCATTGATTAAATGAGGAAATTAATTTTCCTAATTAAACTCATTTGATTGATTGATTGAATTTTAAATACATGCATAAACTGTTAATTGTGCAGATATTTTGTTGAGTTTGATTGATAGAACATAAAATGACAAATAGGCCATTACATGTGTGTGAAATCAGATTATAGCAAAAAAACACTGAGAACCCAGCGTAATTTAGTTAGAATCAGAGTAGAGGAAGCACACTTTGAAAACTTAGTGTAATCTACCCACTTTAGTTTCTATGGCAAATAGAATATATTTGTCTTATCGCAGCTGCTCAAAATATAATAGTTTATTTTCTCATGTGGTCATCCAAATGAGAAAAGCCACGTGGATGACCATATCATTACACAAAATGTGCCAAATTAAAGAAACTGTTAAATAATGTTTCTTAATATTTGGCCCCTCCTACCACCAGACACCACTAAGACAATAGTGAACCATTAGGTTACAAAAGACCGATGGGTATCACTGCGCCCCTCTCCTCTTTTCGCGCTTCTGCCAGCTAAATGGCCCAGTAATGTCATCCCATTCTCATGCCATGACTGAGCCCCGACACTTTTACTGGTTGGGTTGGGAGTGTGTGGGGATGGGGGGACTGGGTAGGGGGAACTGTACGGAGCTTGGCTTTTCTTTAGGCATGACACCATGCTGCGCTCTGTCCTCTCAGCCTTCCCCGGGGGCCACACTCCGTCTAGCTCTGCGGTCCCGCCCGGCGCTCACGCCTGATTTACCTCCAGCAATACTTTTTAATACAAGAGGAAAAAAGACGGGAGGGCACAAATCATTGTAATTATGTTCAGTGGGTACTGCCATGATGATTATGTAAGATATGCTCTCCGTGATGGCTCCCTCAACGGCTGGCTCGTGACACGACCCGCCTGCGAGGTCACGCGACGGCTTTGATCGGGCGAGCCCATCGGACTGATATTAATAACTCAAAATTAACGAGCGAGACAAGTAACAGAGGGCTCTTTTGCTCTCCAAACTGTACTCTTGTCAGTCTGTTTGGGGTATAATCTGACTCTGTGGAGGATCATGGAAATCATTTGCACCTTAATAAGGGCATGACGATCTTCAAACCTGTTCAGCGATTTTCTTTTTTTCCCCCGAACGAATTATTGCAGAAATCGGTGAGATCACGTTGAACAGTTTAATCGGTGCATGTTCTGTTACATTTTGTACAGCGTAATCAGCTCACAATGGGAGAAATCTGGCAGGGATAAGACTCTGTCTATGGTTCTGAAGCTGTTATCAAGCAGTGGCGAGTACTGTTTGCCTCTGTCCTTGGTTCTTAATCCAAGTGCACAAACCGGTGTTGCTCTTCAGAGAGAAAGGGGGGAAAAAAGACCTATGAATTTAGTGTAGGCTTTGTTAACAAGGTGTAGATGATCATGCATGGACTCCCTGCACTTCTCCAAACATTCCTCTGAGCTCATCAAAAAGAGGTCACTTCCCCCCCCCCCCCTCCCCCGTCCCTCCAAATGAACCTTTGCAATCAAACAGCAGGGGAGGCCTATTTTCCCCTGGAATATTGCCTGGTTGCTCGTCATGGCTTCAATTTTCAGTTTCAGCACTGTAAACGGCCGCAGCAAGGCAAATAAATGAAAAGGGAAATGAAATTCTGGGTAGCCAAGTTACACAAATAGATTGATAATCTGCACAGGCCACCCTAAAGTGCTCGGGCATTTTCAATATTACCTATTCTGCATAGTAATGTCTTTTCTCACCTCTCCTTCATGTGGGACGAAGTTCTAAATCTCCTTTAGCCTTGGGATATCCAGGCTGTATATCACCTTCCAGTAATTTAGGAGGGAGAGAGCACAAAGGGGTAAGGAAATGGCAGGCTCATGACTAAACGCTGAGAAAGTTTATAGGGACAAGAAGGGCAGAAGAGTTCTTTTTAACTTGAGTGGTGCTTTTCTGTCACTTTGGGGGCATGGATGTCCCAAGCAATTAGCTCCTTCCATAATTTAAAATTTGGCCATCCTGTCCTATGAAAATCAAGCTCAGTTCATTACGGTTTTATAGTAAAATCCATATCAATTCCCAATGTTCTCGATATATATTACTTTGCAAAAGTGTAACATCTGAAATGTTTGACCTTGCAATATAGCCTCAATGTGTTTTAGTGGCGTTTTACGTACACAAACTAGCAGATATTTTTGAAGTGGGACCAGAATAACAAATTGTTTTGAAATAAAAACCTGAAAGATTCATCTGGAAACCTTGTAGAGCAACATGTCATTCCAACTATATGAATTTAGATGCTGAAATGTTGCCAACTTTTCTTTAAAAAAAAAAAAAAATAAATAAAATCTTAAGCTCAATGAAGTTAGTTGGAAAATAATTGAGGACATCAACAATTAAGTTTTCCAAAAATGCTCAATTGGATTCAGATCTCGACTGACCGGGCTATGAAACACATGAACATGTTTTCATCTAAACTGTGATTTTGTATCTGGTTGTGTGTTTTGGAACGTGTAGCTGGAAACCGAACCTCTGCCTCAGTTTCATTTGTTTTGCAGACATTAACAGATTTTCCTTCATCATTTTCTTGTCTTCATCTTCATCTATCTTCCCTTCAACTCCGATAAATGTCCTTGAATTGTACCTGCTGAAAAAAAACATCCCACAGCATGCTGTTGCCACTACCATATTTCACTGTGGGAATGATATGTTCGCAGTCGTCTGCAGTGTTAGATTTTCTCCGCACACACATCTTGTTTGTATGCTATAACGTTACAGTTTTGGGTAATAATTCTGATGCAATAGGCTTATTACACCTGAGTTAGGGATCACTGCAGCTCCTCCAGCTTCTTGGTTGATCCTCAAAAATAATGCTCACCTTGCAGTGCCTTAGCAAGATGGCCACGTCTTGTATTGTGCTGTACTATTCTTTGTGTTAATGGATTGAACAAAGATCTCTGAGATGTTCACAGCTTATTATATTATTTAACAAACTAACCCAGCAGCTTGTTTGCAAATGTTCTAAGAAAACGTCTGAGGCATTTTACAGAATAAATTATTACTCTCTTTACTAATTAGAACCCACCCTGCATGATGCTGCCACCACCATTTGCTTAGGATGTCTTTCGAAGCCGACTGGAGGCACTGGATTTTATTTTAGGGTGTCAGAATACAAATTTGCTCCACACTTTTGAAGGTATTTACCTATAAAATAAATATGAAAACCATTGTTTTCCTTCCACTTTGGGTCTTTCTACTAAATTAAATAAAATTCTTTACTAAGTTTATGGGTTTTGACATTTTTTTTCAAGGCAAAGGAAAACACAGACATGGGAAAGTTGAGATTGTGTTTATATATA
>CAEGAE010016306.1:0-10377 GCA_903067095.1 Girardinus metallicus
GATAACTTTATTTATTGTTACTGTTAAACTAAAATCTCCAGCATGGGGAAGTGGGATGAGCTCGGGTTTTCTTGACAATATGCCGAACCATGTATCAATCCAATTCAAAAATACTTAAATAGCTTTCTAGTAAATGTAGCTGTGATAGCTGTTTGAATAAGGTTTACATAAAAAAAAAAATTGTGAAAATCTGCTTAGATTGATTAAATGTGATGATACTTCAGTCCGCCTGTCAAAGATATAAGGCTGAGTGGAGCGGTCGATCGCTCCAAGATGGCCGCCCTAAATCTCATCACCAACAATAGGCAAGAGCTGCTCATGCGGCATCTATCCTTTATATACGTCTATGGTGGGACGAATGAGCCCCCATCCCCTCCCCCAGTTCCTACGCCTATGGCTGCAATACAGCAAAAAATATGACAAAATAAAAGTCTAAACTTTGATCTTGGCTGAGTTTTTTCCCCCAAAAGTGCAGAAAATCTAGGATATGCTTTTGGTTGCAAACTGGTATAGAAAATTCATATTTTTAGGGAAAAAAATCAGTCCAACACAAAATTAGTTACAAAAGTTACAGATATAACATCCAACTCACAATATCAGTGCAGAAATATTCACCGAACTGCATATTCACCGACTCCATTTTTTTAATTTTTATTCAGTCAGTGCAAAATGGTTCAATGCTGAGTCATGCAAGAGGTCAGCAGACACCAAACTGGTTCAAAGACAGCGTGCAAAATGAAATACTGCTTTCTCAGGAAGTTGGGTTTTTTTTCTCATCTGAAACATAAAAACCCTCTGCAGTGTAGTTGGACATGCGCTTAGTCTGTCCAACTGTCTGCTTTCCTTGCATCAATGGTACACACACACCATCACGTTAATGGATGAGCATCCTTCTGTTCACACAAACTTCATGAGGAAAACACCAGTGTTTAAGACAAAAGTCCATCATTAAGTGTTCACAGAGGGAAAAACAAAGTAAGACATAAACCTGATTCTGGTTCTCAGACTGAATGACCAACAAGTAGTGTTTCTGTCTTTATGTACCACACACGTTTTGCATAAGTTCTCAACTTTCATTGATAGAGACGCACCAATCAGAATTCAGTCTCTGCAGTTTTGGTAAAACTTTGACCAGCAAAAACAGATCTTATCGATGAGTGTTCTTTAGGAACTAGAATACAGAAAAGCAAAAATCAATATTTTTTCCTTGCCTTTCTGATGTGAGCGATCATAAATTATTTCTATTGGAAGAAGAGGCCATGTCACACCGTGTGAGAGAGGAGTAGCTGTAAAAATGTCTCATTGTTTTAAACAAAGTTGATATTTGAAGCATCTTTTTGGCGTTATGAACATGAGATCTCCTTCTATTTAAAAACAGGATAAAACAGTGTCTTGCTGTTCTGACTCAGTTCAACCTTCTTGGTATCTGCTTCATCTCTCTCTCTTTCTCTAAATACCTTCTTACATTTGACTGCCTTCAACCCCCCCCAACAGACACTAAAAACAGTTGTCACTAAAAATTCCTACATTTGACACTTTGTACCTCAGTAACAGCCTCCACATCGAAGAGTATTAGTACCCTGACCTGGAGCTCAGATAGGGAATGATTGCAAAAGCCTGGATGTTGAGTTTATGACCCCCAGTCAGCAGTCAAGACTGGTTTTGTTGTTTTTCTTATGAAAATGGAGAAGCACTACTCAATACTGATACTTACAGTGCAAAAGGATTTTCTCCCCATGAAACAGATTTTGGTGGGTAATGTAATTCTGCACAGAGTCTTTGGGTCTTGCAACAGTCCAGCTAGTATCTTGTGGCAATTTCACCATAAGGCACTTCCTGTTTGGCACCCCAAAGTTTCTGTTTGTCCTCTCAGATGTTCCTGGACAGTCCCTCCTCCTGTAGGAAGTAGTAGGTTAGAGTGGGATTGTCCCTGAAGCTCTGCTGGCCTGTCAGGTAGCTCACTACTCCCCCCGCCCCTGCCGAAGACAAACGGCGTAATGTTTGACCTCGGTCCGTCTGGCGCACAAACCTCACTCCGTTAACTAGTCCTCCAAGTCACTCCCTCGAAAGACGTTTTTGGGGCAGGACTGGGGTGGGCTTGAGTAGAGGTCATCATGTCCCTGAAGGGTAGAAATGTATCCGAGATTTTCATCCGGAGCCTCCATGTTGGAAGGAAGTGAAGTTTGGTTGCATGATTGGTTTGGACTGTAATTCCAGTGCAGATTCTGTGACTTGCCATATCTCTGAGGATTTGTGTTTAAATACTGGGGGTGATGGGAAAAGCAAATCCATTCTCCTGCTTCACACCTCCAAACCTGTGACAATCAGAGGAATGATTCACCTGCCGGAACATTCACACTCTCCCCTGAGCCACTAGGTTGTGATGAAGAGGAGGGGAGCACAGGAAGCAGCCAAGCAAAGGAAAGATGGCAGAGACAGGGAGAGAAAAAGCAAGGAAAGAATTAATTCATCTGAAGTGAAAGGTGAAAGAAGAATAGGAACTTGTTTGGAGAAAAGCAAAGAGTATCAACCAAGAGTCATAAAATTGTAGCGCCTGGGTCTTTTCAATAGGGTGGAAAGGTTTCATGTTTAGGCTCTATTTATGCTACCTGTTGCAGAGAAACAAGACAGTAATACTTGAAGATTCATACACCATCACCAATAAAAAGTCAGAATCAGAAAACTGAACCACCACAAGATGTTATGTGAAGATCAGTACATTTTGCACACATTTTCCAAACCTAATATGAAATCCGTTGTAATATATACAGCAAAATCCAAACAACAAAAAATATTTATCCATGCTCCTTGACCTTTTAGTCTTTGCCTCACTTCACAACCTCAGACTGAGCAATTGTGAAGTAGACAGTAAATGAAAATAGCCTATTTTTATTATTTAAAAATAATCAAAAACAGAAAGATGTCATACATTTGTGTTCAACCCCCTTTACTCTGTTACTGATGAAGAAAATCCATTTAAAACTGTCCAAGTGTTATGAAGTCTTAGTGAAACTGCAGCGGTTCTGAACTCTGGAGGGTGCTAGAGAACATTAGAATCATGAAGACCAAACAGAACAGCACATGGAACAGAGGTAAAGTTATGAAGAAATTAAAAACAAGATTATAGTATATCAAACAAATATCCCATAACAAGGGGACAATTCCAAACAGTTACAAAGACGTGTCTGTCTCCTTAAGCTGACATACTAAATGAGGAAGGCATCAATCAAGAAGCCCTTGGTAACCAACACCAGGCAAGGCTGATGCTAGCATATCCAAGGCTAATGGTAGCATATCCCAACATTCAGAGTTACTTTTGAAAGATTTAGATGGAAGTTTGCCTACAAATCCAACTGGCATTCATTGGGAAACCTTGAAAATTGATACCTAGAGATGCTCTCCATGCAGTTACACTGAGTTATTTTGCATAGCAGAATGGACAAAAATATTCCTGGAATATGTTTACCTGTAATTACAGCAAAAAGCATTATTCAAAGTATTGAATGGCTGAATACAAATGCACTTTTTAGATTTTTATTTATCAAGATACTCATTAAACAGTTATGAATACTCTTACAATGCACTACAGAATGTGCCAACTGTGTCCCTCATACCTGTGAGTGTGTACTATGTCTTGTACACACTGGTCTTTGTGGTAGCGGACAAACTGGGTACAGGTGAGTCGGACGTCCTCAGGCACAGTAGACGGACTCGGATCCTCTCCATCTCGGCTGTGCCACAGGCTGAGAAACCTGGACAACATCATCATTTCAGGACTTTCTCAAAAGACGTTAAAAAAGCAGTGTGAAATCACAGCTGAAGTCTCAGCCCACCTCTTCTTGAACGGCAAAATGATGAGGTGTCTGTCAAGACCAAATATTCCAAATGAAAGGAAACCCTGGGAAACAGCAAGCAAAAACAAGCACAAGCTATAGTCTTATTCACGTGTGATTTTAATTGGATTTCTTTCATTTGGGAAATTATTTTTTTTTTATATTAGCAGAGCATCAACAAAGTTTTGCTGATATTTGGAACAGAAACGGAGCCAGAGATACAAAGTATAGTCACGCTGAGGTACCTGCCCGTAGTTGGCCACAGCACAGAAAAACTGCAGCTCCAGGTAAAGACGGCCTGGATCTTTGTTGAACAGCCACCAGAGACAGCTGGACAGATTCTACATGACGAGACAGCAATACGTCTTCCACTGCTTACACTTCATTTATGATCTCCTTCCAAGGCAGTGAAGTTGGCATTTGAAGGTGGTTATTCATTTCTCTTTGTGAAACAATCAGTTGCAATCTGCCCTCTTTGCTTCCTGCTTACCGCCAGCAGACTGACGCTGAGCAGCAGACAGAGCAACACGTGTCTCACAGTCTGCTTATCATCGCTGCTCTGAAGGCCTGGAGGTGGCAAATCCAGCGGCTGCTCAGAGTCTGATGAACTCGGTTGCTGTCCGTCACACAGCGCCCCGCTGTGGCCTGGAGCAGGAAAACAGAAATTAGAAATGAGGTTCCTTCAACCTTCCTTGAAGCTGCAGCATATAACTATAACTAAAAAATAATGTTTTTAACATATTTGTTAAATCTATCACCATGTTGTTAATGTGATTAAAAAAGTTACAAATTTGAATATGTTAAAAAATATATAATTTTAATAATCAAGCTCCTTCTCCAGTGCTACAACTGCCACTTGAAGAAATGCACTGCTCCTGGTCACAAACAGTTAGTCAGAAAAAGGAAGATCAAAGCGCTGTCAATAAACCTCAGGTACACGCTGCTGAGTGTTCTGCAGGCAAGGGTCTGAGCAGCATGTACACAAAAGTGATCAACAGCGCTAAGACCCTACTCCTGGCTGTGACTGGTTGCTTCTGGCCAAGTGGTGTATGTCTGTAGTTAGCGTTGGAAACACTGGGAGAAGAGATTTTTTCACAGATTTTTTGACTCATACCATACTGTCATGACATAGTAAGAGTTTTAACATATATGTAAAAAACATATTATTCATAAAAGTTACATACTGCTATTTTAATACTATTGCTACTAATAACAGTGTTGAGATGTTGAATGTGTAAAATTACAGACTACCATCAGCTGTTTCTTTGAATGTCTATCAGAATTATTAAAATGTCGTGCCTAAATGTTGACTACGTTAGCTTCTAGTTTGTGCATTTATGAAGTTATTACTGTAAGTTTGCTACCTGTGCTGGCCATCATGCCAGGCCTGGTCTGGAGAGGAGAAATGTTGTGGAAATCTCCTCAACGAGACAAGACAAAGGGCAAAAAGAGAACCAACAATTAACAACAGAGTAACAGTCACACAGTTGTCCATCTGGGGATAAAAACAAGGTTTGAAAGATTCAAATGTTTTAAAGTTAAAGAGAGAAACAGAGCAGCACTCCATGAATTGATGCTGCAGGTGGGAGAATTTGTGGAGTTGGCCTCCTGCTGCTGCTGCTGTTGATCTTCCAGGTCAGCAGGGGCCCTCAGTTCGTCGCTGATGCCAGTGACAGCAGCTCTGCTCAGGGCTTCGTACCCGACCTGCTCCCGGTCCCCCTGGCTCAGACCCATCAGAGAAACGGCACCGAGGGCCAGGCTCACAGCCAGAACCACAGCAGAGCTAATTATCTGAGGCAGAAGGTGATGAAGGGGTTCGTTATTGTCAGGATGATAGAAATAAATAAAAATAACACAATTCTGTTGTTTTAGACCGCTATTCCTATCTAGGTAACAGTACAAATGAAATAAAAACCTTTCAAACAAAGAGTGGTGATGTGCCAATAAAAAAAAAACAACAAAATTGGTGTTTGGCCAGTTGGAAACTCAAAAATACTACGTTTTTCTGATTTCCGAATGCACCAACATTCTTCAGTGTTGATGTTACTAAACAAAAAGCAGTCAAAGTTTGCCATTTTCAGCATTAGGGAAGTTAAAAGATATCAGAAGTAGAAGTGGGAAGAACGATCCAAAATATCGATTATATCAATACCCAGTTGGTATCGGATCAATACTAGCATGGTAGGATCGATACTTTAGATTCAAACTCATTCTTAAAATAGATTTTATTTTTGGTACTGTAATTTTCTAATTATCTCAAATATTAAAATTTTATTGTTCTCAAATAATAATGTTTTGCACTTTGTTCATGCAGGAAAACATGTAAACATATGTTTTGGTTTTCTATTGATTATGGGCATAATGTTTATATGTTATCAAAGTATTTTACATAAACTTACACATAAACTTTCTCCAAATCTGAGGTTATGACAAAAATGTAAAAGAAAAACCACAACAACGCCTAAAATGTCTGAAGTTCGATGCTACAAAAGTGAATAAAAAGTATCAGCGTTACTGGTGCTATATATCGGATTCAAACCAAAATATGCAATACTGCACGCCTCTAGTAAGAAGCTCTTTATACAAAGCCTTTGTTTTCTGCGTCATGTAGAGACATGTCTCCAGTTTGTTCAGCTTGCCAGAGAACAGGAAGGCTGAAGAGAAAAGTTTCTGCTTTTTATCCTGGTGATATCACAGCAAATCACCTCATCATGTTAAAGATAAATCAAAAATGGCAGTCAAAGCTGTACAAAAATTGGAAGTTCAAAATCATTCACACAGTTCTGATCAGTGGATCTCCAATAAAAACTTAAGATTCCAACCTGAGCTCTGCCATAGAAGAAGGCAGAATCAAGGGTTTCTGTCCTTTCTCCTGATATGAGAAGGAGTCCAACCATCACAAAGGGAATCCTACAAAAACACAGAACACTTCAACTAAATGATTTCTCTCTTTCCAGCGGAGCTCCAGAGAATCATCTTCAATTCATGCAAAGGCACACAGAGTCATCTTCTTCAATAAAGACAGAAATATGAAACCAAATAATAAATAAAAGACCATCTTTTCTCTGTGGACGCCACCGCTCCTGTCCCTGAATTCTCACCCCCAGCCCACCGCCATGAAGAGCCCAGGTCTGAGTCTCAGCAGATCGTCTCTGTTAGTCAGAGCCAGACACAGAGGGATTAAACCTGGAGGCACAAATAAGCCCAAATGTCTCTGAAGCAAAGAATAAAATATTTATTTGGCTGCTTTACAGTAACTGATGTTGTTTTAAGCATCTGGTAAATACAAACCTGTCCAGATGTAAGTGCTGTACAGAGATCCGTACAATAGAGTGAAGGTGAGAACTTTACTGAGGAAATTATCTTCTTGTTTCACCAGGAAGTTCCACAGGATCATGCTAACGCACACTAAGAACTGTCACACAAAGCCGAGGGTTAAGGTAGCAGACTAGAGCAAAAATATGTGCAAATATGCATTATATTAATGCAAACTGCATCAAATTTAACTGACCTGAGCCAGGAAAAGGTTCAACACGAATAGATGAGGGAGCTGATTAAATTTCCTGCTAAGCAACATCACAGCGATGGTCCAGACCTGAGAGGAACACAAACTGAGTTTCTCTTTTAAAATATCGATGCTGATCCCTGGTAGAGAGACTCAACTCTTTTCCCTTCTAATACTAAAACCCAAATCTGATGCTTAGTATCAGTCAATTCCGATACGATACAAAAAAACAGTTGAATGGACTTAAAACATTTTTAACAGCTTTGTTACAAATGTTTGTAAATGTACAGAATTACAAAATTATTTGCTAACTCTGCACCAGTACAACATATTTAAATCCACCAACAGTGTCACAAGCCAGTCAAACATGGAAAAACAACTTTCATTAGTTCAGTCAGTGCAGTTCAGAGCAGAACGGTCAATGTAAAATAAATAATAAAGAAACTGTCAAAAACAGTATGTTTGACTACTTTGATCAAACATGTCAAAAATAAACAACAACAAAACTTTCAAATTAAGAGCAAGAGCAAATAGGAAAATTGATTATAATCTAAAATAAATAATAAAGAATGATGCCGCTCAGAGAACAAAGCATAGAACTAGACTGAATAGATTAGACCTTTTGGACTGGGCACATCGTCACTGATACCCAATCTAGATTGTTTTTCAAACATCGAGCACTGATCCAGATATTGATATGATATCGGTGAACCTGAGGGAGCGGCGATATAGAAGCACCAAAACCACGAACCAGTCCTATGAGGCTGATGATGCTGATGTTGAAGCTGACGTTTTCCAGCTCTGCCACCAGAGGGCTAGGGTCCATCAAAGGAATGGTCAACAACCAAGCTGACACATACATGATCGGAGCCGACAAAAAAGTGCTGATCACCATCCCAGACGTCACCTAGAACATAGAAAAACTGCTTCAAGTCAAAAGATTTCCATCTTTTCTCTCCGCTAGGCTTTCTAATCAAACAGAGATTTAAAGAGAAGCAGCAAAAGCAAATGAGATGAATCGTCAGACTCATGCAGTTTAGTTGGCGTTAAGCCTATTGCAATAAGCAATTGATCAATCACATTATGAATTAAAATAAGCTTGATAATTAGAATTCTGATGATTAATATTATTTGAAGGATAATTTTGTTTTCAGACTTCATAATCAATTTTATTTAAAGTTATGGTTGTGTGTGTGGTTTTTATTTCGTTTTATTTATTGTTTTTGGTTGTTGTGTTTTAATTTTAATATATAAATTATCTTCCAGTTCAGTATAAAATTTAAGTTTAAGAGTATTTGAGGGGTCATACTTGCATTATTATACTGTTATTAAAATTGAAAATGATCTAAAAAATATTAAGATTATTTATCGGTAACAAATTGTCCAGCAACAATTATTTCCATAACAGATCTACTTCAAGATAAAAAAAAAATATTGTGTAGAAATAATTTAATTTATATTATTAGATTATATAATATTAGATTATATAATATTATATTAGATTGTAAAGGACCCAACTCAGTGATTAAGTCTAATTCTACTCTACTCTGGACTGACATTTATTTGTAAATTAACATATTTCTATGCACATACTTATTATTTTAGTGGTGTATTTTATATTTAGGTATATTTAAATTACACACACACACACACATATATATATATATATATATATATATATATATGTGTGTGTGTGTGTGTGTGTGCGCGGGTGTATGTGTGTGTGTGTATGTTGCCATGGCAGCACACTGAGATGCAGTGGCACGGCACTTTTTCTGCGTTTCGGTGGTATTAACTTGGATCATTTCACTTCATGTTGGGCGAACCACCTCTTGCCTAAACATGAACCACGGCTACAGTAAGCATGTACTTCTGTAGATCGTTTTTTGCTGCAAAAGGAGTGTTACAGCTGATTTTTTACACTCTCATAACATCCCGGAGGACAGAGCAAGGATAACATTAGATAACACACATAGCCAGTGTGATCCTGGCTATGTGAGGATTAAATATTGTTATAAATACACAAATAGTGGTGAAGATGTGGTAGAACTCTGAAAAATAGTTGTTTTACACTCTGACATAATTTGCAGGCCTGTAAAGTAAGATAATTGATTATTGTGACCATCAAAATCTATCACCAGTGTCAATTTGGCAATTTGAGGGTCAAATATTGTTATAAGTGTGATATGACTGCAATGAAGAGGTGGCTGAAACATTAAAAACCGTGTTAAAAACTACCAGAGCACTTAGAATCATTTCTTAATCGTTTAACAATTTATTAAACGGCCACAGTCGGTTTACATATTTTAATGACAGCACATAGGCATTCAGTGCAGTAGTCAAACAGTTTACAGAGCCAAATATGAAGTAATACATTATATTTTCTCTGTCAATGCGATGGTAATAAAGGAGACAGTGATGGCAGCTTCGAGTCAAGATCAAGATGGACAAAGAACTCCGCAGTGGAAGAAGAGCCAGGGCCACAGAGCCGAAGACTGTCCTGCACATGGAGACCAACCCGTCAGCCCCGCAACATGTGGCTTCAAATTGCACTTCTCTGGGTTCAGACCCCAAAGGCAAAAAACAAAGGCAAAGAAGAAGAACTGGTGCTTTCCTTCCGTTCTACATCTCAATGGACCAGAAAGATTGTGAGACAAGGTGAAGGGGGCTTCAGAGCCGCAAGACTAGTCCGCTACACATATGAGGAAGTCACCGTAAGACCTGAGGCCTGCCACTCTAAGTCAGTACTCTTCCTCCCAGCACCCAAGACCCATGTGACCTCACCATCCATGCAGAGACGAAAGCTCATCAGACCTGCAGGGACGCCTGCCCTCATCGATCAGCGCTGTGAGCCTCTTCCTGCTGCAACACCTTCTTCATCATCAGGCCAGTTCTGGGGTTCGAAATGCCAAACTCCTTCCAACTCCCTCAAAGGTTCCCCTTTTAATTCTCAGTGTCAGCGTTAGGGAAAGATAGCCTAGATGATTGATTTTACTTATTTGATTATTTCTGCTACTGAATTAAGCTGTACTGACCCTT
>CAEGAE010016309.1:0-27289 GCA_903067095.1 Girardinus metallicus
TAGGATGAACATTTTATATATTTTGTGTAATTTTAAGGTGTTTGGAACTTCATCCTATCGCAGCAGGCCGCACATGCTACAGCCAATCGAACCACGGCTTTGATGATATGACTCCGGATGACATTAAGGCCCGATTGACGCACATCCGCTGACCTGAAAACAGGTTTTGTTATTTGGTTTCAATGTAGAGTATTTAATTATGCTGTATAATAATTGTAAAAAATAAAGGTAACTACTTCACGGATTTCGTCTATCACGGGTTCTTTTCGGAACCCACCCCCCGAGAAAAAACGAGGGTTCACTGTATGTCATTTCGGAAAGTCCCAAAACTTTGTACCAACATTCAGGGTAATTCAGGGTTATTATTATTATTATTTTTGGACAATTTCTGTATCTTTTGTTTTGGATGGAATTTTGCCAAGGTAGCTGTAGGACATACTCTCTGTTTGAAATTCAAGTAAACCAAAGACTATTAAGAAGCTCAGTACAGACTTAATACAAGGAGTATTAAGTCTGTACTATAAGAGAAAAGGTATTTCTTATAAATTACTTTTCAACATAACGAGCAACTTTTCATTTGGTTATAATGAACTTGTAAGCCAAAATGCTTCCTCTTGAACTGTTTTGCATATGTACTTCCAACTGTATTGAGCATTTTGTTGATATTTTTAATGTGTTCAGTCTGAGTACTAACAGGAAAACTGTTAGTTCTGGGTTTGTTTTTGAGGTACGGCCAGTACTGTATAGGGACTGAAATGTGTCTGGAGGGACATGTGCGGAGATGGAGCTGTTAAAAAGGACAATACCCCATATTATAACTGCTTTCAGTTGTAGTTTTACCTTAAATTTGATGGAGCCATTGTTTGTTGTGTCAAAAGCGTTGAAAAGATAATGTGCGTACGTGCTTGCATCTGCAAAAACGACAACAAAATCAATGTTTCAGCATACAGTACATAAAAAGCAACACAGGGAAAAAAAAAAAAGTTTTTTACTTTTTACCTCCATGAGGGAAAAACTGTGCATAAATGTGCTTGAAGGTCTCCTCATTTACGACTCCACTGGGACATTCCTTTGGGGGAAAATAATATTTAATAATGTCAGTT
The DNA here is from genome assembly GCA_903067095.1 of Girardinus metallicus. Classification (NCBI taxonomy): domain Eukaryota; kingdom Metazoa; phylum Chordata; class Actinopteri; order Cyprinodontiformes; family Poeciliidae; genus Girardinus; species Girardinus metallicus. The sequence continues at coordinate 1,104 of CAEGAE010016309.1, forward strand.
GGAGTTTTGCTGGAAGGATACATTATGTAGCAAAGCAAAGTGTGCAAATACATTCTTAAAGCCGCGATAGAGGATCTGCAGCTCCTGCTTGGAGAAGTTAGTTTGGGCTTCCAGTTGCTCGAGACCCTCTGGCCTGTGACACACCATGGTCATTTCAAGCTCATCATCTGCTTTATCTGCAGCAAAATAAAAAAAAATAAACAAAAATATAAAGATATTAATTACTCTTAAAACCTGCGCCCCGCTTATTAAACGTATGGTCCTCTGAGGAAAATTAAAGCTTTTCAGACACTCAAAATGAGAAAAATCAGCAAACTTGAGACTGTGAAGTCGGCAGAAAACATCATAAATCTGATTAGGCTGCGGAAAATCGTGTTTACAGAGGTAGAGGGAAGCAGAACAGGGAGGAAAACACCAGAGATGAAGATATAAAAAAAAAAAAAAGAAGAAGGATTCAACAAGAGCTGCTTGCACATGAAAAATCCGATTGCCCCCATGGGAGTTGGGATGGGAACGCGGTGCTCAGTATCGGGTGCGCCGGAGATGGATGGTGGTTAATGATGTGAGGAAATGCCGGTGCTGTGGGGTCCTGTTTGTCACTGTCGCGCTGTCTGGACACAGGTCAGCGCTCACAGCCAAAACATCCAACGACAGGCACCGTCCGCATCTCAGATGAGTTCACAAGAACGAGCAAATATCCAGAAGGAAACACCCACTGGCAGATGCAGATCCGCCGAGAAAGTGGTGAGGGCAATAAATCTCGGCAGCACAGTTTTAATTGGATTGTGGTTGCACAGTGCAGAAATAAAGTTATATTAGATGTTCTTGAATAAACAACAGCAATTACAGTCACGGTACTTCAAATCTGAACTGAGGCAGGGCTATGAATTCAGTTGGTTTAGTCAAAGCATCAGGTTGGTGCCTTCTACACTCATTGGCATTTCTTGTAAAGATGCGAAAAAACCCTTTAGAAATGATCTTACAGACAATTTCAAACTTTAATTGGAGTACATATGTTGAATGGGGAAAAATGCCACGTAAAAGGTATTTGCTTTTCTCCAAATAACCTATAAATTCATCTATCATGCATATTTTGGTCTGTAAGAAGAAGCTTGAGTAACCCATTAAAAAAAGAAACCTAGCTTTATCAAAGGAACATGCAAAAGTCATGCAAAAAGCACTTGCTTAGGATTGGACCCAGAGCCTACTTAATGCAAAGCAGCAGTTCTAACAACTTCAAAATGCCTTTAATTACATGGCGTGATGTAAATGACCAATAAGGGCTATAATAAGATCTATGTTCATATTTGTAATTTAGGAAGTGGAAAAACAAAAGTAGCTAGCTGTCCAACGTGGTTCACATCTACAGTCAGAGCAATTATTAAAAAGTTTAAAACAACTGGGCTGACATCTCTCTCCTACCTTTAAAAATATAAACATGTACATTTTGCTAAATGCTATTGGGACTTTAATTAGAGCTGTATGAAAATAGGATTACATTTATGGCAACAAGCTTGGTATGGGACAAAGATATTGGATTATTTAAAACCTGACCTCATTCCCACTGTTATATACAGTACATAAGGATCGAGTAAGAATAGGCTTCTTACTCAAAGAACTGTATTCGAGTAAATTTCATCATTAGGTTTTTAAAAATACAGTGGGTTTGAAAATTAAAATGGGATGTAGTGTGTTAGAGAACAGAAAACTGGTGCTCGGTGGGTCTTTTGGCCCAATGATAGTATTTACGTCATATTCAATCTCCAATGGACCAAAATAGATAATCAGATAAATACAGAAGTAATTTATTACTTCTGTAACTTTCGTCCATGGCCATCGCAGTCCCTCCAACGTAAATTCAATAAACGAACTTTCCTATAAACAACCTTTGAGAGAAAAGAGAGCATGAGAAAGGATCAACGAATTTGGATGAATGAATGAACAATATTGAGGGATATCAATGGAGCAGTGATTTTTTTTATTTATATATAAAAAAACATAAATTCGAATTTACATTTTTTCCCCACACTGAGTAAATGTGCTTAAATGTTTGCCCTTCCTAAAAGTTTTTCAAAATGAAAACATAATGATGGGACAAAATATCAGATCCTCGGAACCCTCTGTGTTATCTCCAGCTCCAGCTATACCATCCTAGGGCTTCTTGTTGTCATAGAGATTGCATTTCAATGCAGCTTGCACCTTTGTTATGACTGACTGTTCAATCTCACAACACAACAACAAAGGTGTCGATGCACCTATGAACCGGCTGTCAGGGGCGCTTTGATTTACGGCAGATGATGCAGATGAAATGTAACGGGGGTGTGAGAAGGAAACAGGAAACAGAGCTACTGATTAGAGGGCAGCTGCAGCACTACGCTGGTGAGAGAAGACAGGCGGAGGGTGAGGGATAAAAGATACATGCCGGGTAGGAAACACAATCTCTTAGATAAGAGTAAAATTGTTTATTAAAAGACAAAAAATAAGGCACTGATTTCAGAAAAAAAAAAACACTGCCCAGGGAGGCGCCTAACACCAGACCAGATCATCTTCTCCTTGTAGTGTCTTACTGTTAAGTACAAAATGCAAGCAGAGAGATTATGTTAAAATGTTCCCAACATTAACTTTGTTGATTTCCAAAACGGGATTTTTAAAATATATTAACAGTAAAACAGCTGCTTTATACATAAAGCCTCATCAACCTCCACTGGGACGGAAGCGCTATATGCTGGCATGATGATGATAATTAGAGGCGGATATCAATTCTGTTATGTTGTTAATGGCACACCCTGCTGGGATGTCAGGATTTCAGGATGGCAGCATAGTTTTTCCAGAACTGTGCAAATATTTCCCGTGTTTAGTCACCATATTTGAGTCAGAAAGAGACAAACATTTTAGAGGCCATATGAAACAATATAACTTTGACTGAAGTTAAAATGAAGCAGAAATTAAAACTTGAAAAAGTATTCGAATTAGATGTCCGTAGAAGTAAATGGAATCCATTTATTTTCAGCACCAAGTGAGAGAATATCAACAAGATACTAGCTTACAACTCAAACTGAAGGCACATCAGCAAAACCTTCTGTGTCAAACAATTCAGCATATGTAGGTAAGCACCTACGTATGTATTATTCACATTTCTGGCATATTTTGGTAAAAACTTAATCTCACTTGAGAACTCCTCTGAAAACTTTTACAACTGCTTATTTTAGTGGTACAAATACCAAATATACCCTTATTTTTCCATTTACGTTCCACAAAAAAAATCTGTGAATAGGTGAATCGGCAAATCTGAACCACAAATTGTACAATAATTTATTTTCTGTTTTGTTTCATGAGAATGCTACTTGATTAATAAATTGATGATCAGGCAAAATAAAATAATTCACTATAAAATACTTTAGTAGATTTAGCATTTGCAAAAAAAGCAAAAAGAACTGTCTACAGTAGATGCTAAGAGAGTGTTTAGAACCTGAGAATGTTTTCATAAACCCATCCATTTAATCATTGATACCTGAACCAAACCACTGTCTGCTCTTTGATGCTAAACTGAACCAAGCATAGACTGAAGGCAGCTACTGAAAAAGTGTCAAAGTAAAGTAGGCTTAGGCACAGGAGGCAGCAGGAATGACTGTGCTACTATAGCACACACTGTTCCAGCCTCCACGTTATTGACTTTAGTCTTCCCGTTATAGCCAGCGATCGCTCATTTTCAACTGCACTGCAATATGCCCTGAGCTGGTAATCCCTACATGGAGTCATTTCTGAGCCAGCATGTGGAGTCACGCCCCAGCGTAAATAAGTAAGTTACTGTATGAATTCAGTAACTTCTGAAGTTAATTTTTAAGAGAAGGAAGTAAGGGAAATGTCATGTCTAAACCTAATCCACTCTTTTTTCCTGTTTTTTTAATCTTTAGATTTGATTTGTCAGACATTGTCTTTTGTTCTATATAACATGACTTCCTGGTTTTATCTGGACTTTTTTTTAGCTTTATTTGGTGCTGTTCTAATGTATACCCTAGTTTCTGTTATTTACAATCTCTGTCACCTCCGCAGAATTTAAAGGGTTCATGCATTCATTTAGTTCAATGCAAGCAATATTGAACCTTATGCTTTAGGTTGCTGATCATGTTTACGTTGTCGAGAACCTCATGGTACCGTTTGCGCTTCATCCTGGTTGCATCTGCCTTCATGGCTAAAGTTGTTGCTGATGTTTTAACCTCATTTAACCCATTTTTATGGTGTGAAATTACACTCTGTGACAGCCTTTCCTAATCAAAAATATTGTCATATTAATGATTGCAAATCTTAAGATGATCACAGAGATAGAAGGTATAAGAAAAACAAAGACAATTTTTTATACTGCAGTGTGTAACATCCTTATTTTAAAGATATTTGCATAAGCATAAATAAAAATATTCAGCTTCTCCTCACTCTATAAAAACAAGCACTCCACTGGAAAGAATATTTGCTCCAGGATTGTTAAACAAGGGAACTTGTCATAGCCGAGGGAAAAGGAAAACACTGCTGGCTCTACAGTTGGCACAGATAACTTGAGTTAGCAGCCAGACTATACATGACTAGTTGGCATGCATATAGAATCTGAGGTTAGCGCTTTTTTTCTTTTGCTGTTTGCCCTAGAAAAAGTCTCCCGATGACTGCAGATCTTGATATTAAATAAATCAGTTAAATACTCTCTAAACATTCCTCCTGTTAAGTGTACCGACAATAACTGTCTGAGCCACTTGGCTTGTACATCAGCATTTTAAGTTCCCTTCCAAACACAACTTGTACAGCATTAGCTTGAAGAAATTTTTAGGGCCAAATGACATATTGTGATGAGAAAATAAATTGTAGACAGAGTGGGAATAATGTTTTGAGATCTATGTTATAGTGCTGTAGTTAATCCCACACAAGTACGATGGTTCAGTTACATAGACAAGTGTTTGACTGTTGTTGTGGTACCATAATGTTGGCTATACTAATGGCAAAGTTGTTAAAATGGAATCACGAATGCCCACTGGCAACAGTAGCAACTTTGGAACTCATGGAATTACCATTACTAGCTGTAATGCCTGAAGAATTTAGAGTTTCTGTTATAAATTAATAGTAAACTAAGGTTGTCACAGAGAGCTCTTTTATTTCGGGGTAGGATCCCGGCTTGTTAGGTCTCCATGCCACTGCTCTCCTGACTAATAAATCATCACATATGTTTCTTGTTCTATGATTCCATATAAAAATGGCAAACTATTACTTTTTGCCTTGGGTGTCAAAGATGTTGCGCATTGAGTTATTCAACACTCCATAAATTATATAATTTCTTGATATCAACTATTGGATGTGTTCTCAGCTGAGGTCCCTTTTTTTCCCCATTTACAGTTCTTTGCCTATTTCTCAAATTTTGGACATGTAAAATAATAATAACAAGAGTAGGAATAGAAAAGAGTTGCAAAGATGGTGATGTAAGTCCTTTAAATTAGTTAAATAATGTCCTTTAAAAGTGTGTCAAGTGTTCTGTTGTCAAATATCTGCCCAGACAATCAACAGTACATTTTTTTTTAACAGATTGTGATCTGATTTTTGGCAAATTTAATGCCACAGATGTATCCACCAGTTGGACTAAATGTAGACCGGCTTTATTCGTGTCAAGTGAGACAAACATCCGTCTGTGCCCTGTTTCCTATGCTGGCGTTGGCTATTTCTCCTGCGGGGATTGAAGTCTTATCTGTCTAATCTTATCTCCCACAACTCGATAAAAGGGGGCACGACACACTTTTTTAAACTGAGTACTTTAATCAGAGAAACAACGCAACCTGATGTGCTAAAATGTTTTTGAAAATCTCAAAACAGGAAAAAATGACAACATAAAACAAAACCCTCTTCTTGTGAGGTCTCACATTTGTTTTTGCTCTCAATGCCCTTCTAATCCCCCCCTCATTTTAACCTAGATCAGCTCTGCGAGCGTCATTGTTGGTGGGGCTTCTGTGTTTGCACTCTCCTTTGTGCCTTTTTACAACCCAGTCTCCATGACAACTGGCTTCTCAAGCATAAGGCCAGGAAGAGGTATGATATGTGAGCTGCCTGTTAATTTGCACGCCTGAACTCTCTTTTGCTCCGCGGCACGTTTCTCGTTCGCTCGCACACACTCGCTGACACGTTTGACTGGCAGGAACACACGCAGAATCACAGAGACGGGGAGGGGGCGTGTGTGTGTGTGTGTTGTGCTTGTCAAGGACATCTCAGCATCCTGTAGTCTCATCAGCACCGTCATTATCACAACTCTACATCAGTCAAAGACTTCAATCACTTTAACCGTTGCACTTCTGCAGCCAGTGTTACTCTCTGACTAGACCTGTTTCTTTAAACAAATAATCATATTACACATGCTTTCCTGTGCAAAACACATGAAAATTCGAATCCAACTGTTCAACATTTTTACATAAACATATGTAAGCAGTTCTGCTGACACACAACTATGTCCAGTCTCACAACAATTCAAGCAAACACACATTAAACCAACGTGCTTAAAATGACTTCTAGGCATCTCACAGTGTTTCTCTCAGATAAGTCTTTACCTACCTCTTGATGGTCTCCTATGTTTAGTTTGCATGGTCAAAGTGCCCACCACTGCTCCCATGTTGTCACTGTGAAAACCTGCTTGGCCAAAAAGCCTCCTCAGAGTTATCAGTCCACTATATTTTATCAGCTTGTCGTCCTGTCTCTGGCTTCCTCCACAGGTTTGCTCTCTCTCTCTGCCTCTCTCTCAGTCTCCCTCTCTCTCAGGGTTTTTACCCCACTCTCACGTCTCCTCAGAAGCTTTCACTTCTGACTCCGGTTTGAGCAGACGCTCTTGATTTTTCTGATGTCCCCCTCCCCACCCTTCTCCCTCCATCCCTCCACCCCACTCTTCACCAACGAGCTCGCTCCAGCCGTTCTGCGCCACTCCCTCTGTGCTGTGCTTTCACTCCACTCATCTGTCAAGCTTGCACCCCCCTCCTCCCTCCTTTTTAATGTTTTCTTTCCAAGCTGCATCTTCACGTACTCGCCTTATTGCAAAGCGATGAACTCCCCGATAGCGCCGGCTGATAGAGAGGTTGGTGGGTGAAAACCCCCGTCACTTTTGCCTTTATTAATTCATTTTATCTGTCCAATCTTTTTTTTTTTTTCTGATGGTGATAATACTTGAATGTTTTTTTGTTTTGTTTTATTTTGTTTTGTTTTCCTTCTGAAAAGCTGCATACTCAAACTCAGATATTAAGGCTGACATCCATTCAATGCTGGCTAAAGTTGACAAGTTGCTCCATAAAGCACACAGTTAACCCTAATGAGGTTGTAGATATATGGTTTCTGTGTAGACCAGATTGTGTAAGTTCAGGAACTAATTATAGGTAGACAGTTGTTTGGAAAGGGTAAAATAAAAAACACTTTAAAATAAAAAATATTGCGTCCTTTTATAACCCTAGGTTAAGAAAAGTACACAGAAAACCATTGATGTAAACAAATGTTCAGAAGTCACATATTTCAACTGGTAAAATTTTTATGTAAACCTTTTCTGCTGTCATTTTGTTCTTATTTTTTTGCTCGTTAGATTTAAATGTTTCAGATCTTCAAAACTAACTTTATTATCCAACAAAAACAACAAGAGCAAGTGCAAAATGTATATTTGAAATGATTTCAGCAAACAGACATTCAAACCAGTATGGACCTGAATGAAAAAGTAATTGCCCTGTTAACCTAATATATAGCTTTGCCACCCTTCGCAGCAATAACTGACGTAAAGCACATTTGCATTATGAAAATTACTTTTTTGTTTTACACCTCTGGAAAAGGTTTGGCTAGGAAATCGAAGAGTTTATCAGCCAAATTCAAATCCAGACTTTGGCAGACTTGCTGGTGTGTTTCAAGTTTATTGGGCTAAATAAACCAACTACATGTGAGTTTAAGATCATGTAGCAAAGATCGAATCTTCTTCAGGGTTTCTCGTTGAAAATAAGGTTCAGGATTTTATAGACAAGTCGTTCAGATCTAGAAGCAGTAAAGCAACCGCAAATCATCGGTGTTTAACACAGAATCTTGTTATGAGATTCTGTGCTCATTTTATACCACATATATCAGGACGTACAAGTTTTTTTTTATTTTTTAAATTCCTCTTAAATCATCAATGTGCTCTTGCAGTATGTTTGGTATGCTGGCCAATCGCTAGAAGTTCCTCCACTGTTCCATGATTTTATTTTATTTATTTTTTCTTTTCCATTTGTAGACAATAGTTCTCACGGTGGTTTACTGGAGTCCCAAAGCCTTAGAAATGCCTTTGCAACACTTCACACACTGACAGAAGTAAAATGTTTAGTTCTTGAACTCCCTGAAGCAGTTGCATTTAAAAAGACTTGAGAAAACGTCACTTTGTTAGAAAGTGACGATTTGTTGATTCTGCAGGTGGGGCAGTAATTAAACCTGGTCGGGACTGGTAAAACGATCATTGTAATCACTCAAAATGCAACGGATAAACTTCACAGCCTCTCTGGTCTCTGCTGGACGCCACACTCGATGAGACTCAATAGGTGGGCGGCATTTTCAACTAAATTTCAGTAATGAACTTTAATTGTTATTGAAGGTTACATAAACTCAAGATGCTATGTTAAAATTGGAACAGTTTTCCTGTTTTTTATATGTTAAACATCATTAAAATCAGACAGTTGCTACATGGATGGCAGAGTATCCTTGCTCTGTTTGGACAATAGCATAACCTTCCCTTCAGGTACTGTATTCACTCAGAACCATTTTATCTTGTTTAAGGAAGGTGAAGCTGCATGAACACACAGGCTGGGATGACAGTTCATTGTAGGACTGAGACACACAACTAAACACATGCACATTTATGTATCAAAAAACATTGTAGCGTTGTATAATTTAGTCTATACCATACAATAAATCTTTAGCACTCATTTGAGAATACAAACACCGACATTTGAATAGACATTTTAGGGTTTGATGTTTGGACACCAGTAAAAGCCAAGCCTCAATGTGGAACAGGGAAAACACAAAAGACTGCTTAAATATTCCAAATACTGCCGACTGGGAATGTTACATCCCTGCAGTGTTTCTTTGTGTGTGTTTTTGAGGCTGCGTGGATGCCAGTGTGTGGGTGTCGGGGATGGCTTAAAGAGAAAAGAAAAAAACTCTTGGTGAAAAAATTTATGCAGGGCAGTTCTTTTCCAGTGGCTTAAAATGTTGATATGTTTTATCATGTTTTTGTTGAAGAGCAGAAAAGAAGGACTGCTGGTGCTAGATTAAAAATTAAGGCTTAACCTTTTTGTCACTATTCCTTTAAATGAAATGATTACACTGACTATCAGCTAATGTTTGCAGTTGCATGAGTGGTTTTATTGGGGCCATCCCTTTGATTACTGAGGTGGAGCTAAGGCACAAACTTAACACATCTGCATCAATTAAATATAAAGATATTTATTATTCAGATATAAATGGCTCTGCCACTGTGTCTACACATCATTTTTTCTAAGTTATATAACATCTTTTGCATTTTTTTTTTGACATTCAAAAATAAAATAGCCTGGCTCTCTTTCCATTCTTCCTTTATTAACAGCTACAACTACATTCAGAAAATGTACATTTTCAGCTGGATATTCATTATATTTCCAAGAAGGGAAAATGACAAATGATCATAAAATATATTGATTTTTAAACAAAATTACTCTTCTTGCTATTAGAGAATTGAGGACGCTCAAAAAGGCAACAAAGTTATTTTTTTCTAAGTGTTTGCTTAATACTTTATTCTGATATTACATGTTTTTTTTTGGAAGACTTTTTATTATTTTTTAGCGTTGTATGTTCAAAAACTGTCCCGTCTGTTTCTGTGTTGCCCTGCGACAGACTGTTGACCTGTCCAGGATGTACCCTGCCTCTCGCCCGCAACGTTAGCTGGAGGTAGGCACCAGCAGCTGTCCTGACCCCACTAAGGGACAAGGGTGAACAGAAAATGGATGGATGGATGGATAGTCAAAAATACAACACAGCTGCTGTATTTTTGAGTCCAACCTGCATATAAGGTTGGACTCAACCTTATATGCAGGTTGAGTCCAACCTGCATATAATATAAAATCTCTGACTGCTAATGCAAAGGGTTGCTTAACATTACATCTTTTGAATCACGCAATAACCTAATAGATGAAGGCTTGGAAATGAATTCACTTCCAAGAGTATTTATAGTAGTACATTTTTTTTACATGTTCTCATACAAAGGACCACAGCTACCTGCAAATAGCTAAAATCTGCAAGAACCCCTCTAAAAATCTGCCCATTTCAAAAGTTCAAACACGAATATTCACAATAGGCCATAAAGTGAAACAATCTTGCCACAACTTTGCTCCTTCTCTTCACTTGAAACTGCAAATGGGATTGGCTATTGCTTTCTTTAAACTACATGGGTCATCCGTCTTTCAGGACGGGAGCCACAAGGTATTACTTTTATAAACTAACCCTTTAAACCTCAACAGGCCTAGTTAAGCGACTTCTAAAGGAAGTAAGATGCACTTGACTTTCTTTAGAAGTAACAGAGAAAAAGGGCTAAAGACAAATGAATTCCACACTTTTCTCATTTGTAAAAATCCAGAACCATTTATGCTTTTCAATCCACTTCTCAGTTATGCAATATCTTGTGTTAGACTATTACATAAAGTCCTAATAAAACATGGAGTCACATGAAGGTGTTAATCACATTGGGGCTTGTAGGTTGTAATGAGACAGAATATATATATATATATATATATATATATATATATATATATATATATAAATGTTTAATGGATTTTCTGACACCTAGTAAATGGTCACCGTGTTTGAATTATGCTTGGAGTAGTTTGATCTTTTCCTCCAATTTACAGCCAAGCAGTGCAATTAATGTATATTTATATCTAAGAAAAACAGCAGCAAGAATAAATTAAAGATGCAATAAAGATCCACATGCCAGCTGTCTATTAATTAGTACAACTAACCTCATTACACACTTGAGACAGCGGCACGCTGTGACTGTTGCCTCAGGTTCAGACGTGTCTAAGGAGAGGAGCTCCAAAAGTGGTAAAAATGTTTTATGCCCTCCTTTGGTAACAGCTCTGCTAATTTAAAGAGATTTACAGACGCTGCTGTCTTCTTTAAAGATGTCAGGCCTTACAGTGTCACGGGAAAACAGGCCTCCAATACTTCTTCCATGTTTTTTCATTACCTCCATTTGGACAAAGTTGTCAGTGCAGCTGAACTCCCTCACTGCTATTTACATAAGAGATGCTGGTGTTAGCTTGCAGCAGCATCAAAGGTTTAATTAATTGTTAAAAAAGAAACAAAAAAAGTTGTGAAACTCTTTAAAATCCACTTGTTTTTTTTCATTGATAATTGTGATGGAGGAGTGAATTGTATCTTCACATTCCTTAGACCTTGTGGAAAGCCTTTACAAAAGAGCGACAAAGTTTGTGCTGTCATATTAAACCCTATTGATTAAAAATTGTTGCTCCAATAAGTTCTATTTTTTTTAGGACAATGGTGTCTATTTTCTGAATTGAAAATTACATAAATAAACTATTTACTCAAAGAACAAAGAGTAAATCCTGATACTTTAAGGTGCTGTTCTTGTCTTTTTTTTTTTTTTTTTTTTTAATATTTCATCTTCTATGTAGTTGTTGATTTGTTGTGTGGACCTCAGGAAATACAGAAAACATGAGAGTATACACAGCTCATCACGCTGCAGTGTGACAAGCTGCAAAATGCTCCAGATACCACACATCTGTCCAGAGGATCACTCTGGCTTACTTAGAGTAATCGACGCTTAATTCCCCCTCTGCAAGTATCTCTATGTGGGTCAGTGTGTCACTCCATCGGTTCTGTAGAGCTGAATAAAATATTACAAAAGCAAATATAAAAAAAAAAGGAAAATTCTAAAAAAATATAAAATAAAAATTTTGGTTTACTTTCAGGGTTTCAGTGAAAGATCTGATTTTGAGTTAGAAAAAATAATTTCTCTTATGTAGTGTTAGTTAATGAACAGCAGATGGCAGCAGAATCCACCAACTGGAGATGAACCAACCCTCCCAAAGACAAAAAACAAACAAAAAAAAAAAACTCATGCAAAACATACAAGTAGTTTGAGGTACTACACATAACCCAACAGTCACCATTCTGTGTGAGCAATAACTACACAAAGAGAAATGTTTAACTTAAAGAATAAGAAAAAAAAAACCTGGAGCTAAAGTAAAAATTCTGAAACACAGACACAGAGAGGATGCATCTGCAAGAGATATAAATAAATCTTGGAGAGGTTGGTTACATAAAAGCATGTAGTGAGGTGATGTAAAAAATTAAAAGCAAAGTCGCACGCTGTTAGCTGCAATCCGCTGCTGCAACAGCCAAGTGGAGTGAAGGAAATAATAAAAAAAAAGAGAGACTTTCTGGGGGAGGACAGCGTAAGGACCGATGAGGCTGCTGTAGATTTTGGCCGACATAGATCCCACCACTGATGGGTTTGTGTTGTACATCTGAATCTGTCCACACAAATTTAAAAGTACACACTTAAAAATATTATTTATAACTCTTTTTCTTCTGTTGAGCCCAGCATGGGCTGGCATGTGTGTCACGTTCATTTTTATGATTTTCTCTGAACTGTTCTGAAAAATCCAAATTTTCTATCAGCATCTAATGTTGCTAAGGCTAGTGGTGTTGCCAAAGAGTGAGGATTTCACCAAGATCCCTGCGTGTTTGCCAAAAGTTAGTTCACTTAACTGGGGAATAAGAGTACGAGGCAGCAGGTGGTGCGTGGGTGAAGGGAGGAAAAGATGTCACATGAATATATTAAAAGGAAGAAAAAAAAATAGTTCTTTTAAGAACTAATAATTTTTGCAGTGATTAATAAAAAATACATGTCATCCTATTCATGAAGCTTACTGTCACTGTTAATGACTAAAATGTGGGTTAGTAATTGCAGGGTTCAAAGAAATTCACTTCCCTTGAATGTGCTGTTACAGTCAACTAATTCTCATTTTACTCAATAAATCAATGGGACTTAGAGCATCACTGCAAAGTAGACGGGAAAGGATACAAGCGCAGCTATATGGAGGGTTTTCCCCTTTGCAAACTTATTTTTCTTTTTGCACTCCTAGACATCTAGACTACACCAACAAATGTATTTAAGGGCTTCAAAAGTGGAATACTCTGTGAGATGGAAGCTCGGAAGAATTTGTTTTCCATTTGTGTGAAACGTAAGTAAAATTTCACTTTGTCCATTTAGCATAAATGACCAAAATAATTAGTCTGAATCAAATCGGAGGAACTTTAGAACTGTTTGATTTTGCAAAAAAGTGCAACCACTGCAGGTAAGTTATACTCTGTTTGAAGCACACACTGATAATTATCAGTAAGGCACATTTTAAGGTGCGTCCCTGATTTAATCTGATGTTAGGAACTCAAATCACATTTAAAAAGCCTTAAATATGGAGTGAATTTGTTTTTGGAGGGAACCAGCTTCCTCTCTTCTCGTCCAAAGACAGGTTTTTCATAAAAATAATGTTCAATTTTGAATAAAATTTTGCTTATATAAAAGTTTTTGCACAAAAACAATTGACACTGGAATACAAAGCACAGCATATCACCGGGAAGATAACAATAACAATGTGTGCCAAGTCAAATTCAGGCCTAAGGCATATCATCAGCCTCTGCTCCTAGCTCTGGAAAGCTCAGCTTGCTGTCTAAAGGTCTAAAGATGAATATTCATGATGGGGGAACTTAGAAGCAGGGCTTTTTTATTTTTAAGCTGAGAGACAAAGATTACAGTTCATGCATGAACAAAAAAGAAAAGAAATCACTCAACATGGATGCAATCATGTTTAACTAGACGCGTTTATAGTTCTGAAAACTGAATAGAATGCTTTTGTGTGCAGGGTTTTCTTGTTTCCTCCCATGCATATGTAATCATGTGCTGTTGCTCCATTGCAGTCTGTAGAGATGAAGCTGTGCGATGTTAAAGTGAGAGCAGGCAAAGGAAGATCAGCCCTAAATTTAAGAAAGCCCCAATAAAAAAACACAGCGAGGTTTCAAGCCTGCATGAATCATTCAATTTAGAATATAAATATCTATCAGCTAAACATTTATCACAGTGCCTTGGAAAAGTATTCACACCCCTTTAATTTTTAGTAGTTTTTTTTTTTTTTTTTTTTTAACTTACAACCACCTCCTTCTATGTATTTGATTCCAGAAGTAAAGAAGTTTACTGTAGAGTAATCACAAAAGAAATGCAGCTGCTTGGAGTTTAAAGGAACGTTTAGGTTATAGTATTTAGTGATCTTCCATGCCCATGTGAGTTATGTCTGGAGAATAATGAATAATGAACACTGAACATTGTCCTGAACACACTTTCAGTACTGTGAAACTTGATGTTGGCAGCATCATGCTGATGCTGTAGGGATTTTATTCTTCAACAGGAGACCAGCAAAGCTGGTCTGACTTCAAATCTGAGCAAGACAAAACATTTGATGTTCACAGTAAATACATTAAATTTGATTGCTATGAGACAAATTTCAAAAGTTACCACAGACACCAGACCAATTTTTGTGTATAGGAATCTACAGCTCACTTTTACTAAAGTTAGAGCAAGTAATTTCTAGAACTTGCCTTAGGACACACTGTGCCATAATTAAGTCTTTATCAGAGAGAGTTTGACTCAGCTTTAGAGCTTTACATATTTAACTACGGTGTGAATTTCTCTGATATCAGGGTTCCTGTTGCTTATTTTTTTTATATATTCTCATAATTTTGAAAGTTGGTACTGTTAAGCAAGAATTATGCTACACTAAAATTGTTCAACTATGCACATAATTATTATACATATGATCAAATATGAATGTATATATATTAATGAATAAAATGTTGCTGTTTTAACCAAAACCAATTATTTTATCACTATGGGATAAAATAATCGACCATTTTTTTTGTCCGCTTTGTTGCTATTTGTGTATTCTTAGTTTTGCTAAAAGCACTTCATTAACTCTGTTATATTTACTAGTGCAGCAGTGTAATGAAAGGCTCTCTTTACTCCTCAGTGCAATAGTTACCATTATTCCAGAGGAGGTCGATGTCGTGCTGAAACCACAATGCACAAAACAGCACTAAACGCTGAAACAGAGATACAGCATCATGGCAGTAGATGTTCAATACGACTGGCACTCTGTTTCATCAGCTATTCGTGCTTAAAGGACAGAGAGGATTACTGACAAATAAAGAGAAGACAGATCTTTCTGCAAGCTTCTTTTTTTCTTTTTTAAATCTTTCCTATTTTGGATTCTATTCCGTTTCATTTAATTACTCAGTTCCAGCAGTGATGATTAAGCTCCTTAACGCAAATCCAGGTTTGGAATTGGCTCGCCGTATATGAAGCCGCTTCACCCACATAAAACCCTGAAGGTGTGAGGAGGCTGTATTCTTGCAGAAAAGTGAAGTAAACAAGTCGCCACTTTTTCTTTTCATCTTTTTTTTTTTATTAATTTCTGCATCAAAAATCGAATGTCATGGTTGACAAAGCAAAGCAGTTTGCGAACATTACAGTCAACTCATTTGTTTTTATCAGGAAGCGTCCTATCAGAACCCAGTTCCATTCAATGCACACCGCTATTGTTTATATGTGGAATAATCCCCAAGGCAAAGCTGGTTTTAATTATGCACTGCCTGCAGATTTGGAATGATTTAATATGCCATGCATTTACATAGGCTGATCTTAAAAGTCAAGTTGGAACAAACAGACTTCCCCTGAAAGCGGGCAGAGCTGCATGACTCTCTGACTCATCATCTATGTTTTTTTTCCCACTGACACTGAAAGTAACTTTTAACTATGGGACGAGATGTCACAGGAAGAAAGGGGCAATAGCTTTTAGAGTACATCACGACTTTTGCCTCAGGGACGCATGCTAATGTGACCTCGCTGTTTGGCCTGTGAAATTGTGCAGCAGACATCTAAAAGACGGATCTCAGGGAGAAGCATTTTGGTGGGTGGAGAGCTGGACATTTCACACACTAAAGTCGCTGCGTGGTAAGTAGAAGAAAAGTTAATAATGAGTAACTTCATTTGCAATCTGTATATATTTTTAAGGGGGACCATGGCCCAAGTTGAAGTGATTTGTGGGTTTTTGTTTCATTTTTGCTTTTTCTCTCAAAGCACCTTAAACTCTCAGTTTTATCTTGATTTCACATGGTGTACTACTTATCATATTCAGATGGCATAAGTAATCCATAATCAGAAAGTAGGGGGAAAGTGATGTATGGTTTTGAAACTTTTCATTGTGAAGATTCATGATTGTGCGTTCGTATTCAGCCTCTCTGAGTAAACACTTGACCTTTCCCTGCTGGTACACTGGCAAGTATTTTCTCAGTTTTCTGCACCTAAATTTGTCAATGTGAAGGTTTTTTGCTCAATTTCTTTTTTTGCAAAGCACCAAGCTCAGTCAGACTGGAAGGACATAATTCCTGGACATCAACTTTCAACTCAACTTTCAGGGCATGAGCTCAGCACTAGCTTGGGCAGCCTGAACATTTTTTGTAAGATCAGATTAGTAGAGATCTCAACTAATTGCTGTCCTGCTGACAGATTCTCCCTCCTGAGCTGTGGATCTCTGAGGCTCCTGAGGACAATTGATCTGGATTTTATTTTATTTATGAGTATCAAATTAGAATATATGGATTCCTATGCATATCGCACTGAAATATTTTGAAAACTACATATCTCTTTCTCTTATTTGGAGATTTAAGTGGTACTTTGGATTGGGTTATCAATCCCAAACTAAAAAAAAAAAAACAACAACAGGTAAACAGGAGTTTCCGATTGTAAATGGTCGCAGTAAAAATTGTCTTTGACACACATAAAGCTTATTTTGGGATTCGATGATAATGGAGAATTTCATTTTTGTGTAACGTGACCCAATTACAGACTTACTGTTAAAGGATTTTTTTAAATTTTTGTTCCCTAAACAGATGCTATTAGAAGACACCCACAGCTGTTGAGGAATGACTGCTTCTAGTGTGGTAAATTGGTCACAAGCCTCCACCAGCATCATACGATAAACCAGGGCCAAACTGTCAACTGGTAGAAAGCGGCTTAATAAAAGCACGAGTGACACCAGATGCTGCTAATACATAGAAGAACTTTGAATAAGACAGACTGCATACACAAAACGTTGAGACATTTTGAAATGCATAAGCCAAAAGCCACCATACCTTTAGTGAGGGTTCCTGAGACCAGTCTCTGCAGGGACTGAATTAGCTTTTGCACCCCCTGCCTGCAGCGGCTGGTACAGCCAGCCATCGTGGGGTTGAGGCAGAGGCGGATGGGGCGGTTTTACACCAAGGTAACTGAAGAAGTCAAAAACAACCCCGCCGTAATGTGGCACGTGACCTCTGCTGCAAGAAGAACCAGGGTTAGGGAATCGTGGGATCATCAGGTGGGGTCAAGGGATAAGATGTCCTTTTGGAGAGAAACAGAAACATAATTTTTTTTTCCACAGAATAAGGTTATTAATAGCAACTGTAAAACATCCTGGTAGCCTGTTTAGTTTAAATCAACTGTCGCGCTCATAAAATACAAGAATCTCATGCACCTAAAATACAAGGTGCATGAGTGTGTGCATGAATATGTCATGCACAATCATGCACCTGCACGCACACAGTGTGTGGTGAACTTTACAGACAGCTAAACAATTCAATGTTACAGTTGCCAAAAAGATTCAAAAACAACTGAAGCACAAACGTTCGAACAAACATGAAACAAAGTGCTAAAGGAGTAAATTGTTGCAGCAGAAACCAAAGCTAAGCAGAAGGAAAATATTTAAGGGAACTCCAAAGGCAGAACATGCTGCATCCACCTCAAAGTTTGTTCGCCAGGAGACAGAAACAGTCGTCCCGTTCGGTTTTACTCACCTTGTCAGCCTCCTCCTCTTGTCTTCTGTTCTAAAAACCTTTTGTCCCGCTTCCCCCCTATGCAGCTGTTGTTTCCGTGTGAGGATTTCCCCTGAACTGCAGAAGCAGCCCTGCAGGCTGTGAAGGAGCTCTGCGCTGGTGCTCTGAGCAGAACTAAACTGCATAAAGCGCCAGCAGCCACCACGGTACCCAATCCTTCCCCTCCCTCCATGGTGGTCCCTCCTCCCTCCTTCCATTTGTGCTCCCTTGCTTTCAGTCCAGTTGAGGCTCCTTGAGTCTTTTTTAAAGTGCAAACGCAGCTACACGATCCGGTAAACAGTCTGGCTTACCACATAAAAAGATTGGCTTTTTATGTGGTAAGACCGGAGGTTTAAAGCTTGTGAAGCATAAAAGGTAAACTTTTATTTTTTATTTGTTTTACATGTAATAGCTTCAAAACATTAACTAGATTGCAATAAATAGCACAAATTACATGTTTGAGCACTAATAATAATAACAATAAAAAACATCATCTTTGTTTAAATAACCATTTGAAAAATCAATAAGAATCTTAATACATCGTCTTTTTTTTTTTTTGTCAGTTTGGTGACAAACTAAGAGGCTATCATCCTTGAAGCCGTACCAAAGTCCCACTTGCGGTGGAACACAGCAGTCTATTCAATGTTGAAGTCACTCTTAAAACAGATTATGTAAGTCTGCAGTGTGCTTTTTGGAGACAGAGCTTTTTATTTCTCACTCCAGTGAACTGGGGAAACGCTCCGGGAAAGCATGACGCAGTGCTGCCTCTGTCCATTTCCTCCCCCCTCATCTTGTCTATATTTAATGCTTATAGATTCTATTTATCCGCTCACAGCCACGCTTTCTGTTCCAGGAGGCCTCAGTCTGGCAGTGTTTTTGCCCTAAATATCAGGCAGAAAAAAGTGGACACACACAAAATAAAACAAAGGAAAGAATGAAAATAGAGGTAAAAACAATAGAAATCAGGTCGTTTTGCTAGCTACGTTTCAGTACATGTACCTTTTTCTGATTCAGAATAAAATATTGGGTTAAAATATTTGTACTGTTTTCATTTTCTGTACCCACATTTTCCTTCCAGGAAAGTTGGTTCAAATATTGAACATTGCCAGCAAAAACGTATACTAACTACTGAGCAGGTAAAAAGGCAGGGAATAATGAAGTCTCTGTGAACCACTGTAGGAACGTTTGTCTTAAAACCTCCAGGAATAACTTTTTGAGTTTGTTGTCTTTATCTAAAAAAGAAAAGAAGAAAAACTATGATTATGTTTTTTTTTAAGTGAGTAGTTCAAGTTCACACCAGCTAAAAAAAATAAATAAAAATGTTGTACATTTTGTCATTACAAAAAACAGAAAGATATTTTGTATTTTCCATTTTCAATTTCTTTAAATATTAATACTTTAAATCTCTGGCTTTAGGTCTCTTAGTTATGGCTGTGTGACTATAATGTTAATGATGTGCCTTGTAAGTCCAATCTGCACAGCATGCCTGACAGTAAAGGACACATATTTGCATCTATCAAGGTTGATCATTATGGTTATTTAGAACTAAATGAGTTTGTCCTGATGAAATACTATTGAACCTGACTATGTATTACAGCTCCTACTGTACAATCCAAGTACCTCTTCATCCAAGGGGGGAATTGGTCAGCAATCTCATTTGCTCCTTGTAGCCATGTCTGTTCCAGAGAAATCATTAAACAGCCAAGCAGGGTCAACACATAGATACAAGCAAATGACTGCTTTACAATCTGAATCACTTCTGGGGTCCTCTCTGTGTTTCAGCCTCCAGGTGCTAATGTAATATGTCACCCAAACCCTTTATGGTTAATGTCAAATCATATTATGAAGAGTAAAGTACTAAAAAAACACATGGTATGACACTCTAAAGAATGGATTACAGTACACTCTCAAAAAATAATTGTGTTTACTTTAAAAACAACCTTCGCAACTTTTAAAATGTCAGCAAGGGTAGAAACCAGGACAAGAAAAACATTTAGTGTCCATGGTGATTTGGGGATATTTATGTGATCGTTTTTTTTTCAGGAGGAAAATGTTGTTGCTATAGTGAAGCACATTTCTACAACGAGAGAAAAAAAGAAAAGTGATACAATCACTTAATAAATTCAGCTTTTCATCTAAGGCTTCTTTCATTTCTTGCTTAGAAGGGTCAGTTTTGTTTTTGTTTTTTCTATCTTTAGGGTTACCTGTGTGGTATCACCAACATAAAAACAACTGCTGTCAGGAGGAAGCGGATCACTACAGCAGCATGTCAGTGCCTCCCACGCCTTCAAAACCCCCGCACTGAGCATGCTCAGACTAACCTGTTCCACGATTCTCTACACATCATCTGACAAGGGAACAATGAGAAGTGACAGCATCAGAGGAAAACCATTTTGGTACCTGACCTAGTGAGGCAGAGCCAAAAACACAGAGGAAGAAGAAATTAGTGGTGAAAAAAATCCATAACAGCTCCCATTTGTTCTTGTGCGGATTTTGCTCTGAACAAATGACAGGAAAAGGAAGAAGAGAAAAACACTCCACATCACCCTGAGCACACCACATCAACTGTGAAACATGGTGAAGGAAGATGGTCAGAGTTGATAAAACAAAAAGTTGGATGAAGCTAAGTACAGATTGATCCTGGAAGAAAACTGTCTTATAGGCTGTTAAAGAATTCATGCTAGGAAGACTACAACAAGAGTACAGTAAGAATACAACAATAAGCATAAACATAGTTACATAAAAAAAAAAAAATCATGAGTTAGAATGGGCTATTTAAAGTACACATACACAAATCCAATTGAAAATTTGAGTGCTATCACGGATTTTCATTAAATTTTCAAAAACAAAATAAAACACAAAACAAAAACGGACCAAAAAATGTAGTCTGTAGATCAGTTTTGATGATGTGGATGGATGGATGGATGGATGGATGGATGGATTTTCTATAAAAATTACAAACATACAATAGTAGAAGCTGGTTAGAACCAGAATTACAGAACTACTTCAAAAGATGAAACCCTTTGACAGACTTCAGAGATGGATGCTTTTATGCAGATTACAGTAGAAAAATTAGACAAGTATTCAAAATCAAACACAAAGCAAAGGTGCGCTTAAAACATAGCATACAGTGCTACTTTAATTTTTTTTCCCCCTGTTTAGACCAGATGAGAATGTATAGCTCCTACTGCAATCAGCAAAGAAAAATTCTTTAATTATCCATGGCAACTGCTCTCCTGTGAGGGTACACTGGAACATGTGCTTTATCAAACAACAACCTGCTCTCCAATCACATCCCTCAGCTCCTCTGTAAGCTCATGCAATGTGGGCTTGAGTAGCTGTGAAGAAATCACAAACAAAATTACATTTTAAGTTTGGCTCCTCACCGCCCACTTCCCATCCTACTCACTCGCATATTGTATGCGAAATGTAAACACTTTCCTTTTCCCTCGACGAGAAATAAATGGCATGTAATTAAAGCCAGCTTGGCAGAGACGATTTCTAGCTTGCAGAAGGAAGCTTTTTTTAAACAAACGTTTTATTACTCCATTATAGTCATAAAAGTTTCTTGCATTGTAAGTTCTTCCCTCTGCTCCGCTTGATTTTCGAACTGATAGCTTTAAGTGGAATGGACCAACAGCTTCAATTTGTTTGTCAAATGTATATTATGATCTTGCTCTCTTTTGGGACTGTTATAAATTTAATTATTTAAGCATTCTCTAATGCAGTGTTTCCCAACCCTGGTCCTCGAGGCACACTGCTCTGCATGTTTTAGGTGCCCTGCTTTAGCACAGGTGATTTCAATTGACAAGTGTTTGCTGAACTGCAATCAGCTGAATCAAGCGTATTAAAGCAGAGAAATATCTAAAACATGCAGGGCAGTGTGCCTCGAGGACCAGGGTTGGGAAACACTGCTCTAATGAACAACCATAAAAATAATTAAACTCTGTCTTACTGCAGTCCTTCTCTGAATATTTCCAAATGTATATTAACCTTCAAAGAAAAAAATAAATAAATTTTTATCTCGGTTATCAATTGTCTTTCATTATGTGCATTACTGAGCATCTCTGTCAAACTCATGAAAAAACTGAATGTTGATTCATACTGCCATCTGGTGGAAGTTTATAGCATCTGTCTTCATAGTTGTGACATTGTTTTTTGTTTAGGTTGTTTCTAAAACATTATTACTACACAATTTATCACGTCTGTTTTCAGAGAATTTCAATTTTGAATTTGAGGTGTGGGCTCAGCATTTGTATAAAACATTTTATTCTTGTGCCACAGAAGTTATTTTACTTGGGACTTAAAAAAAAAGTCTTCAGTTACATTTTTTCTTATTGTTTTATCCAAAACAATAAGAAAAAAACGGTCTTATGGATGCTGTTCTTGGCCAACTCACAGGTCTATGATGGGATAATAGTACCCAGTTCAAAATGGGCAGTACATATAGAACTCATTTGGGTCCAGCTTTCTGTATCATAAACCTACATAAATCACACTTTGTGTCCATTTTGTGCCACTATCCGCAGACAATTCTATCTGTTCTCCACTTTTCAGTCTATTTCCTACCCATATATGTCCCATTTGAAAAGTTATTGTCAATTAGAAGCATGTAAAAAACTTTGTAGCTGTTGTTCTGTGCATCGTTTCTCTATCTCTGATTCTGTGTGCCTGACCAGCATGTTTGAGATGGACCAGTTCAAATGAATTGGCAAATGAATTGGCACCACTTAAGAAATTAAAACAGATCAATGAGGCAGCAGTGACTGCAAAAGATAAAGACTCTCCATTACTTTTGAGAAAGCGAACATCCTCAGAAGGTTATTGGAGATGAGCGATACATTAAAAAGTGCTTCGCTCAGACTGGTGTTAGCATTCAACAGATAAAGCTGCTTTTGCCTTTTTGTCATTGGACTGAGCTGTTAACCAATGACTCCACTCTTGGACTTAATGCAGGCTGTGTTCTCTGAGGAGGTACAATAAATCCCTACTCATTAAATTCTTTCATCTCCAGTGGTAAGGAAATCTTAATATTTCACTTTAACTAAAAATAGTTATTATGTTGTGAGAGTTCTTGTGCCCATTAAAGGTCATGGGTTAACATGCAGTGCTATAAAAAATTATTTTCACCAGATTTGTCCACCTTTTCCTTCATGTCACAGTTAAATGTGAAGGATCCTCAAAGTTTTTTTTTTATTTCCTCTATTTAACCAGGTAAAATCACATTGAGATCTAGATCTCATTTTCAAGAGGGACCTGGGAATTTTAACAACAAAAAAAGATAAACTTAATGAAATGCAAAATGTTGTTTTTAAAACTGCCCTATCTGAAAAAGTAATTCATCCCTAAACCTAATAGTTTGTTGCTCCCCATTTGACTGTCAACAAGCATTTGAAATAAATTTTAAGATTTCTAGAGGATTTTTTTATCTACTCTTCTAAATTGTTTTATTCAGCTACTGGAGAACTTTTAGGATGGATAACCTTTTTTTAAAGTTAATGCCACATCTTAATTGGATAAATCCAGATTTTGACAAGACCACACCAAAATCCTTATTTTATTTTTGTTTTGAGTCATTCAGTTGCTGCTATGCATCTTACCCATGTCTTGTTGCATAGCTCAAGTGAGCTTCAGTACAGTTCACAAACTCATGGCCAGACACTCAGTTAAGGCGTTGTTCAGGTACTGCAGCAAAGGCAAACATCTGTCATCTATCACCATGTTTGACTGTTAATATGCTATTTTTCTGATATCTCGAGTCAGTGTTATACCAGATCTAATGGGACGCAAATCTTCCAAATAATTACACTTTTGTCTTGCCAAACCACAAAACATTTCCCCCCAAATATCCTAATGTTTACACTGATAGAAAGGCTCAACACTTTGCATCTGTGGAGGATCACATAGGGAGGTTCCCTTTAATAAATCAAACCAAAATCATTTGTTTACTGCATTGAGTATTTACTCAGATTATCCTTGTTTGAGATAAAAAAAAATGTGGCTAATGATCTTAAATGTTTGGAATTACAACATAGGCTCCTACATGGAGAGTTCACACCATTTGGTGTTTAAAACACTTGCCAATCTCACAGCAGCATAATGTTTGTCTCTCTTGAACAGGATTGTATTTACAAAAGTAATCCTGCAAAGACATAAGTCTCTATCAAGATGTTGCTCTGCCAAGTTGGAAAACACTCCTGTTGAAAGATGTTTAACAAGAAATATTAAATCAATCGTGTGTAACCAGGATAATTTTGTTCAATTTTGTTTAGATTCACTTTTATTTATTTTTATTCAAAGATTTATTTACAAAATAAAAATCCTCTTTTCCTTAATTTCTTTAGCACAGAAATATACCAAACGAGAACAAATGCCATTCTGTTTATTCTCGCGTGGTTTTAGGATCACGTGACCGACTGCACGTCAACGTCTTAATAGCTGCTGCTTACATGGCTGGTAGACAGTAGCCTAGGCTGTTCGATGCTGGTGAAGGTAGGCTTCTAGCCGTTGAAAGCCTCTAGCAAATGTCTATAGTGCTGTCTTTTACTCCTATGCCTCCTAACCTTCAGACGTGCGATTGTGGATTCAAACGTTCTACTAATTACACGGTTAGAAAGTGGGAACTGGCGAATGTTTATTTTGTTTGTTCGGGAGCTAGCATGCTAGTACTAGCCTCCCAGCTAGTGTTTGGGCTCGGTCAGTGTAAACTGATCCGAGCATGCTTTATCATCTTGATGAAGCATTTAAACTAAATAGTTTGAATTATAAAACACTATCCATTGTGTGAAAAATAAAATTAATGAGTACTCACATGAGTTTAATTATTATAATATGAACTTTTTTCACTACAGTGAGAAGAAAAACATGTACATGTATGATTAAAAAATTTTTTTTTTTCAAAAACAAAACCCAAGGTTGATAATCAGGCCTATTTTTTTTTTTTTTTTTTTTTAACACAGGCCAGATTTCCGTTCCAGATTCTGTTTCCAGGTCCAGGACTCTGATTGTCTGTTGCTTTGTCTGGCAAGCTAACCCATACAGCGCATCAAATGAAACATCATCTCCTGTCAACTCCTTCACACCTGGTAGGAATCATTCAGGCCACAGCCAAACTATTTTCACTCTAGATGGTTTGGACCACTCTGAACAGAACTGGATTATTTTTATTTATTTTTTTGTTGCTTTTCATCATTTCTCTCATCTCCATCAAGGAACTGGTTAAATTCTTTGGATGAAGGAAAAAAATCATCTTGGATTTCATGAACTATTTTGAATAACTTATCTGTATATATTGTAAATATTTATACATTTCACTAATTTTGCACCATTTTGTTGTCGGTGTGTTTTTACAAATTGCTACTCCCTCCAGCAGTCGAACCCAAGAATTTTTCTGATTTCATTAACTTATTAATTAGTCATTTTAATAATCATATAAATAATATGTTACACATGGCAGTAGTTTGCTCTTTTGTATCATCAAACTACATCCTGTATCTAGGAAGCATCTCTGTGCTGCTCAATATTGCTAGTTCGTGCCATTTACATTTCTCCTTACAGGAAATATATAAAACCTTATTTTCATAATTTAAAAAAGGTAAAAAAAAAAAACCCTGCAAATAAGTCTCTTTCTGTGATTTGAATAATTCATAGTCAAACACACCAACTTAATAAACATGCAGTTATTGACATTGAGATAAAAATCCTGCTCTTAATGCAGGGATTTTATTAATCTTTGTGCCATTGAAATGTAACACAGGACAATACAAAGTACAAGTAAACACAGATAACCTCAATGAAAATGACTAAGTATTTTAAATGACAGATATGATCTTTGCCTCAGACTTTGCGTAAACAGTGAGACAAGTACTATATTGGATTGGCCCTATGCTGATGGGGCAATATATTTTCATCAGGCATAAGATGACGCACTTTGAATGGGGCAATCATATGTTTTTCATCTTATTTGAGACAATGATAAAAAAAAAAAAACACATTTTGGTCACATAAAAAATTAAGCAACGGAGAGACCAGTCGAAGGATTCTGAGCTCAGAGTAGTTAATTTTTTTCTTGGTTGATGTTCCTGTTCTTTCCTTTTACAGGAGTTCAGTCTGTTAAATACCACCTCACTTTTTGACTTTTATTATTCACAAAGGCATAAGGACTCATACTGACAGTGACAAGTTATTAATAAGCTTTGCATTGTTTGATA